>VWYH01004974.1:287259-318369 GCA_013399365.1 Pampusana beccarii
CAGAGTAGAGGGGAAGGAGAACCTCTCTCGACCTACTAACCACCCCCCTTCTAATACACCCCAGGATGCCATTGGCCTTCCTGGCCACAAGGGCCCAGTGCTGGCTCATGGGCATCCTGCTGTCCACCAGGACCCCCAGGTCCCTTTCCCCTACACTGCTCTCTAATAGGTCATTCCCCAATCTATACTGGAACCTGGGGTTGTTCCTGCCCACATGCAAGACTCTACACTTGCCCTTGTTATATTTAATTAAATTTTTCCCCACCCGACTCTCCAGCCTATCCAGGTCTCACTGGATGGCAGCACAGCCTTCTGGCGTGTCAGCCACTCCTACCAGCTTGGTGTCATCAGCAAACTTGCTGATAGTACACTGAATTCCCTCGTCTAAGTCATTGATGAATATATTGAACAGTACTGGCCCCGATGTAATCGAAGAGAGCATTACAGAGAGCACAGAGGAGTTTGCCCAGTGACCTTTGAAGACATGTGCTCAGTGTTTTCGGAAGGAAATAAAGAAGTTTCTGTGTTTGGATCTGAACACATACAGAATCTGGGTCTAAGACTAAAAATGGGGTTGAATTGATTATGAAGAGAGTGATAACACTTATCTGAAGCATCACTAGTTAACTCCTGTCTTCTTTTTTTTTTCCCTTCCCTTCCCTTCCCTTCCCTTCCCTTCCCTTTTCTCCTCCTTTCATCTTGTTGCTGTTTTAGATGGGCCGTCTTGGCTCAGCAGTGAATGACATGGTGACCAAACCCTCTTCTGGCCATGAGCATGTGCCTAAATCTTGGGCATTGCTCTCTTGGAGCAGAGAGACTAGAAACTCTTCCCACATCCGATTCCTGGAAGACAACTCATGGAGGTCTCTTTAAACGTGGAGATGCTAACTCTGGTTCAAGCTGTTTCTCATGAATCGGTGGAGGCTGGGGGGCATAGGATGGAAGTACAGCCATATTCTACTCTTCACCAAATACATGTTCCTGAAACGTGAACAATTTTACAGTCCTCACTGTAGAATTACTGTAATGGGGAGGAATGGGACGGCGTGGCAGGGGGTGGGGAGTGGAATGTATGAAATACACAATTTCAGATACACAGGAACAGTATCTGTGGCATAGAGGACAGGGAGGGAGAAATAGGACTATCAGCTGTGGGAGATGTTGTCTTTTCAGAGGCTGACTTTTGGAAATGGGTCACTGTTTGGAAGATCTCATCTGCTTCACCATGAATGGCATGTAGTAGTACACTCTAGTTTGTTAGCGCCAGCCCAGGTCTTGAATTAGAATGTGATTTTAGCTTGGTGTGCTGTTACCTCTGGGAGTCACCTCTTCCCACTGACCTTTTCCTTGGAGACTGGAGGTGCCATTTCATCGGATGTACTGGAAAAGAACACCAACAGAAGTCATTCTGCTGCTCAGGATATCGCTGGAGGATGCTAGGTAGCGCTGAACTCAAAGCTTTCTTGCATTCAAATGGGGTCAGATACTTAGGATTAAATTTACTAAGATATAAATGTAATCTATTGCTTACCAATGAAATTATCTGGGATCTGAATTAACATTCTTCTGGATGTAAGAGAGAAAAAATATTGCATTCTCTTCCTTCTAAGCAAATTGGATTAAAATTTTCCACAGTGAAGTTTCTTAGCTCTTTAAACTGTCTATGGAAACCCCTTAAAAATTGTCTAGGCTGTGGCTTCTGTCCAGATGTACATAAGCATCAGTCTTTAGATACCTCACTCACAGTCCAGTGTTTACTATTAGATTTGTATTGGCCTTAAAATGCTTTGAAGTAATAGTCGGTGCTGTGTCTCCTGGGGGATAGGACAATGTGTAATTGGCTTAAATAGAAGGGATATTTGGTTAGACATTAAGAGGCCTTTACTAATGGTAAAGAAGGAAAGCACAGGAATAAATGGCTTGGGGCCTTCTTGCTGTAGAGAAGTTTGGATGAATGTGCTGAAATGATCTTGTCTTCTCCCAGAAGGAAAGCAGAGATCATTCTTTGTGGTTTCTTTCAATTTTATTTTCTGTGATTCTGCATATGCCCATGAAGTTTTCTGGCCAAAAGTGGCAACAGCAGCATTTACATTACCACTGCGTTGTCATTGAAAATGCTACCCTACTAGTGCCCCAAAGGAGAAACAGGCTGAAATAACAGGATGCAAATGAGAGCCTCCTTTCGTTCCAAGCTGGCAGGAGCAAGCCATTTTGGAAGGTGATGTACATCTCCCATAACCCATGCTCCAGCTTCCTTGGTTGAGCCAAATTGTCTTCCTGGCTTGTTGAAAGGGAGAAGTGTTACCACTGTAATTAGAAACATTAAAGCAATCAAAATGAGCATACAAGCATAATTAAGGCACTATTGGTTTATGTCCCCTGCAGGCATTCTTTTAGAATAAATGACTTTTTGGTTTAATTTAAGCGTCTTCCAAAGCATCACTAAAACAAAAGGGGAGAGGAATTTCTATCCATATATTTTCGCCAGTAAAACTACTTAGTTTTCAGTCTCATAACCTACTTTACGCTGGTAAAATTTCCCCACACAGACGAAATTTAGAGGGTATTGCTGAATAAAGAGTGCAGCTTTAAAATAGAAAGTTGAATCTGGACAACAAGAAACAAAGAAGAGCAAGAGGGACATCCCCGACTCTGGATCAAGCTCTTCATAAAAGAGGAATCAGCTCTGCTTTGCCAGTGTTGGATGTGATATTATGGAAGTATCTTCTTTGTCTGGGAAGGAAAGGTACCCAGAATAACTAACAAGGCTGGAAGAGAGTTTGCAACCTAGGTGGGTGGAAAAAGATGAGAAGAAAATCAGGAACATCAAGTTAGTATTGGGGAGCTGCAACTCTTCTGCCCCTCTGTAAGACCAGAGTAGGGTTGCACTGTGGAAGTGGTTGAGCTACTCTCATAGAGCTCACTGGGTTAAGCCTTGGAGAAGTAGGTGTTCAGCTCTGACCTTGCGAGGCCCAGCTGTCTGCAGATAAGTAGCCACAGCCTGTCTGCCTTGGGGAAGATGGGCTCAGCGCTGTGTGTGCATGTGTGTGTGGGGTGATGACAAAGAAGCACACTTGCCACCCATTAGAAAAGTGCTGCTGCTTGGCTCCTCGTTCTGCCGGAGGAATACTTTTGCTTGTGAGCCTTGTAGTTGTGATGGCAAATTAAGCCCAAGAAAAGATGCTCAGAGTTACCCATGGGTCAAGGCAGGGTTGCCATACAGTGGGGTAGTAAAGAGTGGGTATAGTCATGTGCCAAATGTGTTTGTATCTTCTGACTTAGCTGCCTTCAGCTCCCAGGAAGGTTGAATGACTGGAGAAATGGCAGGTGGACTTTATTTGAAGTTGTTGTTAACCTCCTCACTGGTGTGAGGTCATGGTGTCTGCTGAGTATTCCTAGTAGTCTGTGAAGAAGCCTCAAATTTGACCATCTCTACAAGGGTTTGAGGCTATGGTGTGTTCTCAGAAATGTCTTCCTCATGGCCAGCCTTCCCTGCTTTATTGAACTTCAGGACTTTGATTTATCCTCTGGTGAGATCCCGCTCAAATACTCAATGTGATTGGTATAGGCGAGAAACATACAAAGCCAGCTAATGGTGGTGCAGGTGGGAGGACATGGCCACTCCCATTGAGGATCTGCCTTTCTAGCAGGGCTAACAAGGTCCCCTGTTAGCACTGCAGGGTCACTGGCCCACTCATGGCTATCTCAGCCTCAGCTGTTTGCCCATGAGCCAGGGAAGTAACAAATCCGCAGTTGGCATCTCTCACCCCTAGGGCCCTGACTTACTCAGCTGCTGTGAACTGCAAACTAAACTCATCCCACGTGTTCCTTCACTCAGACAACACGGGAAGTGACAGGTTCTACTGGGGACTGCTGCAGCTCCCTGGTCCTAGCACTGCCCTCACAGGTGAAAACTGCCATCCGTCAGGATCTGAATGTCCCCATGCTGGACAACTGAGAAGGGATGGGAAGCCTAAGCCATGGAGGTAAATAACAGACACTGACTCTGAATTTTGGTTGTAGTTCTTCATGCTAAAAATGAGTCATGTTAAGAGTCAATGGGTGTACCCTTCCTCCCGAAAACTCAGCAAGAGGTTCAGGGATGCAAGGATAATTTTTTCACTCGGATTTGAGCATGCACATGAAGGTGAGAACTGTGGAGATCACAACTGCCTCTGAGTCTCTCTAGCTCTGGCTAGCATCTGCAGCCTTAGAGTGACTGGAGCGAGCAGCTCCCTTATCCCAAAACCTTGTCCTGTTAGGGAGGCTGCTGCTTCTCCCAGTTACCTGGTTTAGGACTGCTGCAGTTCTTGGCCAGGGAAGGAAGCCCGGAAGAACCCTTATACTGGGGGATCTCCTGCAGCACCTCTGCAGAGGGGCTCGAACACCTCACTTCTGGTTTTCTCCCCTGTCCCTACTGAGTGTTGCCACAGCTGATGTGCCATCTGTACGGGACAGGCTGATGGCTCTGCGCCTCACCCCACACCCTCTCTGTGGAGGGGAGGGGTGGGCAAGGCTGCGACAGACATGCAGAAGGACAAGGTGAACGTCACAGGCAGCACCAAGAAAACCCACTCGAAACTCAGCTCCATATGGGGAAGCGCAGTTCCAGCTGTTTGGCCTTCGGAGTAAGATGGCTCCAAAGCTGCTGCTACCCTGGCTTTAATTCTAGGCAAGCACAGACCCATCAGAGCTGGTGAATAGGGGGAAAGCAGCAGGGGTAGCAGCACCATGCTGGTACAAGGAATCTTGTGATGCTATTGCTCCCCATGATTATGCTATTAACAGCCAAGCAGGGTGGAGTTTAATGAGCAAAGGTAGATGAGAAAAGGAAAACAACTGAGACAAATGATGTTTAAATGTGATGGCTCATTAAACAAAAGCTCTCTGCTATGTTTCTTTCCTTGGTAGCAGCAAAAGGGACAATGGCCATAAGTAAGAGGCAACCCACTGACAACAGGAAGGATTTATAGAAAGTAACACAATTCAGCAGCTCCAGCACCAATGAGCAGAGATGTTTTGCATCAAGTAACTCAAGTGAAGGGTTTTGCAATGTTTTTTGCATGAGACAGAGAGCTCTTTTCAGCCAAATCCTAGGAGCTTCTCACTGTTTGAATATCAAGGTCTGGTCCTGCTTTCCTGCACATCCATACTCCTGCTGTCTCCAGCAGAAATTTTGAAATGCAGAAGTCTGTGTAGCACGAGATGCAGATCTCATACTAATGTGTCCACCATCCTGTCTGGCCTGGGTTACTGATGCTTGCTTGTGTGGCTTTGATCTTGACCAGATCGTGTAGTTCTTACTGAACTGTAGGCTTAACAGGCTTCAAGGCATTATCCTAATCAATCGCCCTCCAAAAGGCAGGAGCAGCTACGTTGGTGTTCTTCCTGCCAACTGTGTAACCTGTGCTCTGAGCATCCGAGCGGTAGAGGCTCTGCACCCCTCAAACTGAGCAACTATTCCAGTGTTTCATTGTCATTATCCACCTTATCGATATGTTGTCCTAACCAGCCTGAATATGGAGGACAGATTATTTCCTCCCTCTTTGCTGAAGCCTTAGTATTGATTTTCTAATAGACTGCCTCTCAGCTTTCTAAAAACATGAAAGGGTCTCCATAATGTTCATCTGTCTTACAAGGCAAATGGCTACTCTGCAGTTGTATAAATCATGAGGCTGGGTGTGATCTTCTGCCTGAAAAAAGATTTAATCTATCATATTGAAGTTTCTGTTGTGTTATTTATGAGAAAGGTAAAGGCAACAGTTTTCAGACATAAAATACCTGATCCCTCAGAATCTTCCACCAGTAAGCTCCTGAACTGAGAAGGTGGCCCTGCAATCCAGCAAGAGTGCAAGACGGGGCCCTGGACTTCTTTGCCAATTCAGAATTTGTCTGGAATGAGAAGGACTGAGTACATGATTACTTCCAATGTTAGGACATCTTGGATGTCAACAGAGCAATATCTTTACTGCTCTTTTCTTGTTTTCTGCGTGGGCCACTTAGCCTTATCAGAAATGGCGTTGTCCAAGACTGGAAAATTTAGCTACTTAGATGATGTAGAAAATATGCTGTTAGCACTCTCAATAAGAAAAAAAACCAACCAAACAACAACAACTTAGGAACAGATGCAGAGATATCAGATTTAAACTGCCTATTATTTGGCATTTTTGAAGGTCAGGCACGAAGGAACTAACCCAGATTGCAGTGTTCCTGCTGAAATGGTGGTGCACAACAGCAGTGGTACAGGCCCTTTGGTCGGCTGTGTTCTGCACGTTGACTGTGCTGACATCATAAACCGCAGTGAAACAAGTAACTTTGTTCTAGCTGCTGCAACAGGAGGTCCTCTCTCTCCCAAACATCGTTTGATCCAAGAGAGACTGAACTGACTTGAAAGCAGCTTTCATCAACACCCTCTCTGTTCCGAGTGAGGAGCTCGCACCACTGGAACTGCCTGTTCATCAATTTCATGGGAAGACAGCTGGCAAAATACATCATCCGTATGGAAAACGCTTATTGGTTAAGAGATGACGACTCTGGA
Source organism: Pampusana beccarii (assembly GCA_013399365.1). Lineage (NCBI taxonomy): Eukaryota > Metazoa > Chordata > Aves > Columbiformes > Columbidae > Pampusana > Pampusana beccarii. The sequence continues at coordinate 293,798 of VWYH01004974.1, forward strand.
CAGGCGAAATGCTACTGAGACAATTTATCTACAGTGGGGTGTTTAAGCATCCAGTTCTCACGTCTGTACTACCGTATCTCCTGTTCAGTGGATGTCAAAATGTTGCAGTTGAGCAACATCTCATTTTGTGCATACAAATCAGTAATCTGGTTGATTGCCCTCGGACTTATTTTTGTTCAAAATTGCTGAAGCCTCATTACCTAGATGATATGAGCCAGAGAAGTTAAAGACTGATTATGATGTTATAAAGCCACCTGAATCTGCGAAAGAATAACTTACATATTTGGTAGGGCATGCAATTGTGTTTGCAATTGATACTTTGAAGTCAGATACCTGATATTAGTGAGAGCAACCTACAAGAAAAATAAGACACAACGGTAAGGCAAGGCCAGCAGGACATGCAGTGACTGAAGCATGTTTCACCTTGGCCTCTGGCAGTGAGTGAATTTCCAAAACTTCTTACCGACTCAATTGCTTAAATGTGCGTGTGTGGAAGGCTGTGACGTTGAAGTCAGCAGAGCTGCTCTTGCCAAAGTAGACACAGTTGGTAGGCTGAGTGGCTCTCCAGGCTCTGCAGCCTGTGTTGACTTGTTTTTTGTTGACTGTAAGCAGACGTTTGGCCCCAAGTTCACATGTAGGTACCTACAGTCCAGACACCTACGTCTCACACTGGCTCTAAGTGCGCACAGTTTAACTCATTCCTGAGCTGTGAAACTCACCTTGGTGTGTGCATTGTCAGTCAATAACAATAGCAAGCTCCTGTAAAAAGTGGTTAACAAAGCATAAACTCTGATTCTGGGGGAATATCAGCTTCCTGTTTAAGACCAGTCCTTTCACTTCATTTCATGCCATGAGGATGTAGAAAGTATTTGGAAATGGAGTCCTGAGCTGGAATGTCTTCTGAATGGTGTGTTCACAAAACATTCAGTCCCAGAAGTCAAGAATATGTAAATGCGTATTTCTCTCAAACCTTTCAACCACCTTGCCTACCTTATAAATGACTTCTTCTCCTGGCTTTGCTCTCATGGATTTCCTAGAGCTCTCTTAATCCTTTCCAGGTGGCCTCTCTCCAGTTTCACATCTACTGATGACCACATTTTCTTCCTCTATCTATTAAGAGCAGCAACCACTGTATCTGTTCCAAAACACCTCTCCATGGGCAGACCCATGGGGCTTCTGATGACAAACAACAATTTGATGCTCATTCACATTACACTGACATGTAAACTCACTGAGGATGACCAGAACAAATGGGACCTGGCTGTCTTCATACATTTCCTCGAGTGCCTGGTGGGAGGCAGAACTTGCTCTTGCCAATGACCTCTGAGATTGCAGTATAAAAATAACCTAAAACACTTAAAAAACAACAAGAGAGGAAGGATGCATTTTATGTCAATTCAGTCAAAAAGTCCTCAGAATTAGTTGCCTGAAGTGTTTGGGAAAGCTGACAGAGTATAATAGCGCAGAGACTATTTTCTTGCTTCTCAGCAAAGACAGCATTAATCGTCTGGGCTTAATATAGCCTTCCACATGCCAACTGGGTGCAAAATTATGGCTGGTATTAGAAAACCACTTACCATGTGGACAGGCTTAAAGTGCAATAAGCTGTTGGACGTGGATGCAGATGGAGTGTGCTTAAGGACATACAGTGACCTTGAGAATTGTATGCCATGTCTTTGGAGAGATAGTACCTCTTCATTATGGACCCTGACAGAGATGGAGCTCTTTATCAGTGGTGGGGCAAAGAAGCACTTGGATTTGGAATCAGGCTTGAATTTTGTGATCCAGGTGTATCTAGAGATGTCTGAGCACTAGAGATTTACTGTAAACGGTTGCGTACACCATTATAATATCTGTATGCATAATACATAAACCAATATACATCAGGATTGTGCCAGTGAGATAATCCATAGCTCTGGGTATTTTCAAGAATGTCATGTATAGAAAAAACCACAGACCTGTAAGCAACCTCCATTCTCTTCTATATGCAGGCTGGTTTGGTTGGTGTACCTTCTACCAAATAGCTAGTCTGATTTTGATAGGGAGCAGATATATGGCTGGGTATCTCATATTTTCCATAGCACTTGAAGAATGCATAGTATGACCAATAAAGTCAAACCTTTTAACACCCTGTATTGTAACATCTGTACACTGCAGCTTAGAAATTATTGTTCTGTTGTTACTACCTAGTAAAATGGGCTCAGTTTTTCAATGCTTGTGTAAGTCACTTTTTATCTGTACAAGAATTGTCTCAATCCTGCTTTTCTTTCAGTAGATTTTCTCAAAAGTTATTAATAAACAGTTTTGACTAATAAGTTGCAGATTTTGCAGTGAATTCATTGGCTATTTTTTCTTTCTGCAGTTGGCCTCCTTGGTTATGCAGTGATCTCTCTGATCTCTGATGAGAGAATTAATTTTAAGAGAGTGATAATAAATGTGCTGTTGGTGAAGTCTTTTGGACAAATATAAATTTTTGCTAAAATTAGAAGACATCCAGCCTAGCATTTCCGTGGTTATCCAAATACTGACATACAATGACATCACAAAGAGTGAGTCAAGCTGATTCATGGATCAGGATTTCTGATAATCAACCAAAACTATTATTTAGGTAATTATGTCTGTACAGGATGCTATGGCACTTCTATCCTACATGTATTGCCACCTACCAAGACAGTTTCTTTTTATTACTAAAATGTACCTTTCCTGCCTTTAAACATTATGACCACTGTGGGAATTTCTCTTATTACTGAGCCACATGGTGATTTGCTGAAAGTGACAGGGCTCAGCTTGTGTGAATTAATGCTGAACTGGAAGCACAGAGGAGACTAGCCATGGCTTCTTGTCCGACTGCTGGAAGGGTCAAAGTTTTGGCAGCAGTGCTGGAATTGAGAGGAGCAACTAAAAAGAAGAGGAAGTGAGAACATCCCAAACATTTCTAATTGTCATCTTCTTGTGTTAGTGACTAAATACTGTGAGATCACTGATTATCCTTTCTCCTGTTTCAGCCCGTGTTTCTGCAGGTACCTCTGCACTGAGTGCTACCAAGACCTGCTAAGCTGAAGGGACGATCCAAGTTTCACCTTCTAGTTGGGAAGGGGGCCCCGGGGAGATGGCGGGGTACTGTGCCACCATTTGGCTATTGCAGCTATCAGGAGGTAGGAGCATCATTTACTGCTGCACATGCTCTTGTGCAAACCCGTCTTGTGGCCAGAGTCAGGAAGGGGAAAGGCGACTTCACAAAAATCAGCTACAATGCACTTAACATCTTGTGTTGTCATCACCAGCTGCATTAGTTCTTAGTTGTACTGGGGATCTGCTTTCCTTCCCAGCTGGAGACTGGGGAGCATAGCTGTGTTCCTCAGCACTAAGACACTGTTTGTGCTGTGAATGAAGGGTCAACCCTGTCTCTGGAGCACAGACGTGCATCTGTCTCTGACCCTCTCGCTGCAAATTTTCCAACAAACTCTGTCCCACGTTCAGATTTGGGGAGAAGTGGCCTTAATTGCCTGCTAGACATCTAATGCACTCCTTGCAGAAACTACTGTAGTCTACCTGAAAGGCTAAATAACAAGGCACAAGGCGCTTGCTGTCAGGCTGGAGTGCTGTAGCTGTGCTGGTGTTCATCTGAGCCCTGCCAGCTCAAGGCTGCTCACTGTGTTCCTGCCACTGAAAGATTCCTCAGCATTCCTGCTTTCATCTCCCTTTACTCCTCCCCATGCCAGAAGAGGCTCCTTGGCTTTTAGGTGGGGGCAGATCATGGCAGATGTGCGTTCTTCTTTGAGTCTCGCCCACTGTTTGGGTTAATTAATCCTGACATGTTGCAGTTGCTGTTACGGAAGAAATGTCAAGAGAAATTAGACCAACTGGTAGCATGAAAACTGTGGAAGCCGGGACTGCACGGTACCTCACTTTCCTGGAGAAGCTTGGTTTGCTTTCCTGATGAAGACAGTGGGGAACTGGACAGATGTGAGCAGAAGAGGCTGACCTGTGTCACCCGCTCTTGGCACAGTCCTCTTGCACCGAGATCCACCAAGGGGACAGCGAGGAACTTCCCCAAACAGGCTCAGCAGGAGATCTAGCCAGCAGCAACTGGCGTGGCTGGGCTTTCGTGAGAGCCAGGACAGCCCTGGGATTCAGCTTGGCTTGGAGTCCCGGTTCCCTGAAGCGTAAGGCTGTGAGGAGCTCTGGGGCTTAGTTGAGCTCCTTGGGGAGGACAGAAGCACTGCTGAGTTGTTTCTTTATATTCTTTTATTCTGTCTATGAGCACCTTCAGCTGCTGTTTCTCACCACTTTCTTCACGTTTTTATCTATTGACTCAGATGATTTCGTACACTAATCAATTTTGCTGGACTTATCAGTAGCTTTCATGCCTTTATTTTTCTTAAAGCAAACAACCTTCATATTTTGTTGTTCCACTAGACCATCTAATTTGAGCTCTTTCCTTTCTGCAGTGATCTGATTTAAAAAAATGAGAAGCTGGTGTAATAATACACAGTGCAGCTGCAAAATGCGGATGCATTGTAAATACATATTTCCCCCTATATGAACATCTCTTCCTCTGTACACTCCTGTGGGACATGTAGCTTGTAAGTCTGCAGATGCCACAAGCTTGGAATAGAATTGCGCTTATGGAGAACAGACTTTGACACTTAGATATTGCCCGAAGTTCAGGAGTGTATTTTGTGCTGTGCATCTTGGGGATGCAAGCAAGTAAAATTTCACGTTTGTTTGATGCATTGGCAAAAAAGTCTCTTTGTTCTGCCACAGACAGGCACCTACTTGCCAAAGTGATGTTACTCAAATATTAAGAACAAAACCTTGCCATGGCATGGTATCTCTGGCTTCCCAAGCTCAGAAAGTAAGTTTAGCTTCTAGCAGTGCAGAAGGAATATATTTCTTCCATTTTGAACACATAGACTGCATGTTCTCCTGCAGGCCTTGGTGGTCTCACTCCTGCTGTCTGTGCTGGGCTCAGTGCAGGAGTCCTTCTCAAGGATGCCTCAAAGGAGTGGCCCATGAGCTGTTTTGTACCAGGAAGCAGAGGGGAGACCAGGCACTCAGAGAGGAGCATAGAGAGAAGGAAAAAGAAGGATGATTTTATGAGGGCCATGCCAGTCCACAGGGGACAAAGGCCTGTCTGCAGCAGAGACACTGGCTTTGGCAGTTGTGATGGCAGTAGCTGCTCTGTATGTCAGGCCTCTTTGCACTGCACCAGTCAGCTCCAGTCTCTCTGGCTTGCTCAGGGCAAGCACACAGTTAGGCACACAGTTACCCAGGTTCGGAGGTTATAGGAGGCAGATGGATAGTCATGGTCTCTTGCCCACTATGCTTGTGAGTGCAGAGGAATGCTGAGCTATTGCTGGCCGATGATGCCCCCTCTAATCTGCAGCAGTCAGTGCATCGTTGTTTCTGTGTCAGCCAAAAGCTCAGCTCATCCCTCTTGGAGCACTCCCATGGTCTTGTGCATCGTGTCGCTCATCCTCATCCCAGGCTGTGTTCCTCAAAAGACCACAGAATCGCTTATTCTCTCTCTCTTGTGGTCAGGGCAAAGAGAGGTGCTCTGTTGTGCTGTAGACCTAGTTTGTGGGGACAAGCCCTCCTGTCTCACTTCGGGCTTGATCTGAGCCTTACTGTACGCATCCAAGGTGTAAGAGAGCAAAGGGAGTGGGATATGAGGGCTGTGAGAAACATGGCTGAGATACCAGTCACTGATCCCACATCTATTCATTTGCCCCTTCATTCTACTCTTTTCCAGAGGTGCTACTCTGCTAGGTTGAATGTCATTTGGCTGCACAAAACACTTGCTGTCTGTGGTCACAGCAGATCTGCCTGTCCTCTGGGTGATGAGTTTCCAAATAATTTATAGAAGACCCGAACCCCATAGGCATCACTGCTACCTGAATCCTGACTTCCATTCATTTCTCTGCTGGGGGAGCTTCAAGAGCTGTGACTATGGGGAGCAGTCGCATAGCCCTGTGTGAAGGGGCGCTGCATTTGTGTGGTGCCAAGGTGGGAATGCAACTCTGCTGGTGTGTCTCTGTACACATCAGGCCACCAGCTGAGCTGGGACTGCCTTCTGCTGGCTTACATGGGAGACATGCGCACACTAGGTAGGGCTGCCACTCAGCATGGCTGCTTTGCTGTTTTTTTGCACAAATTAGGTGTGTTTCACTGACCAAAACTGCCCGTGACGTAGAAAGGGTCTGTGCTAAAGCTGCTAGTTTAAGATATTTTAATGCAAGTGCAGTCAGAGCCCTGTGGTACCATCAAGTTAGTCTCCGTCTGTGTATCAGAGTATTTTCCATCCAGGCAAGTGAGATGCAGAAATCCTGGGAGCTCTGGAGCCCTTCTGTGCACTCAGACCTATCTCAGGGCTTCTCAGCCATGTCAGCAAGACTGACTGCTTCAGGGCTGAAGGAACGAGGCTAGACCAAGACTTTCAGGAGGAGCTGCCATTGGAAGACCATTGGAAGCATTCCTTTTCTGATTGTCCTGCATGTTTACAAGTCCGTGTCCTACAAGTCCTTTGCCTGCTTGAGAACAGCAGTAGCCAGCCTGGCTCAATGATTAGGCTGAGGTGAAGCAGGCAGTGAGGTCATTGTCCCATACTTTGCACCCTTTGGTTTACCCTACTTGGCTCAAGAGCTGAGCGCTGCACCTGATGGAAGCCCTCCTCCTTCCCTTTGCTGCTGTTGGGTTGGGCACAGCAGGTCACTGCCACGAGTGGTGTGGGCTGTGTTGGCATCCAGACAAGTTTTGGTCTGGGGTGATGTCCGTTGCATTTACCCCAAACCTCCACAGGTGAGCAGAGGTGGCTGCAGTGATGGAAAAGACATCTGCCCCAGCTTGCTGGCACTGCTGCCTGTTGGAAGTTGCCAGCCCTGACCAATCTGCTGGGAAGATGTGTGAGTTTCTTTTGCTCATCCGGGTTGTGCAAACTCCTCATGATTAGTTCACGTCAACCATTTTGATGGATTCAACTGATCCATCTGTTTTTTCCGTGACTTGGACTTGGGAAGACTCTTGTGGACTGGTCTCCTGGCAGTGCTGTGTAAGCTCTCTTTCCTTGCAAAGGCAGCGAGAGAAAGCTGAGAACTATCTGCTCTTCTACTGGCGTGGCTGAATCTGAGAGAAGGCACCTGTCCATCGCCTGAGGCCTTTCTCACTCATGGCCCTGCCCTGGGTTGGTTAAAGCAGCAAAATCTCCTCCTTGAGCTCGCTCCTGTCAGTATAAAAATGACTTACATCTGCTTTTTAATTCATAATTTCCTTATAGACTTAACTTGGATCATCATAAGCTGTTTCCAATCCTACAGAATGAGAAGGCAGACGGCCTTCAACTAAATGCATGCAACACCAGCACAATTTTATGGGTGGGCAGGCTCCGAGCAACGTGACTGAAGGCATGAGGATATTCACAGCCATTAAAATCAAAATAAATACAGTGCAGATGGCCTAATAAATTCAAACAGTGAATGCTATAGCAGGAACTTTATCCATGAGTAAAGAAAGACAAAGTTCATCCAAAGAAAAAAGAAGTATATTCACTCTGCATTATTCACCCAACCACAGCTTCTCCTCAGGGAGACCAAGCTGGTAATGGCTGGAGCGGGGGAAGGCAAAGCAAAAGGTGCAACAAAAATGGCAACAAAACCCAAGCATTTTTCCATGTTTCACCTATTGGTGCTAAAATATTAAACGCCTTTGCCCAGGGTGGGAGGATGTGGAGCCCTCAGGCAGGAACAGCAACACACAGAGATACCCCTGAGACTTTCCACATTGGCTCTGAAAGATACTCCAAGGATTTTTTTTTTGCTGTTGTACCGTGGGACCTCCTCAAAGGAAGGAGAGAAACCACCCCCTTGTTCACTGTGGGACTGCAAGGTACTAAGAATGGAAGGACTAGCACCTGACTGGGTAGGGAGGGAAGACCTACTGATGGCTCTCCTGTCCCTATACCCAATGCTCTTGAATAAACCTATAGAAGTAAGCTATCATTAGTGTCTCAACAAATTACAATAATATTTGGGGACCAGCTCCTCAGGGCACTTTAGTAAACCTGAAACTTATTAGACATCTTCCAGAAAGTCAGGAGAGTCTTTGCACATTTGCTTCAATGTTATTAATTTAAAAGGGTTAGCCGATTAGGAAGAGTCCACTAACTTGTAAAACTTTACTTATTTACACTCTTTCTTGGAGAGGGATTTTCTAGAAGCGTGATGATGATAAGCTTAGGCATTATAAATCCTCTTGCTGCTTTTGTCAACAGGCAGCCTGAGTGCATTAATCAGAGCCGCATGCTTCCCAGCAGCGGCTTTGCTCCAGTTCCTTGCCGCTGGGCAGAGCCCTGCAAGGCACTGGCTTCCCAAAAAGTCAGAAGGAGCTCTGAACACCACCAGCATTAGCCCTTCCCAGGTCTGGAAACTCCATTTGAAAGGCAGCAGCAAATGGGGATGTTTCTCATGACCCCCCTTTCCAGGCAACAGACAAGACAAGGCTGTCTTTGCCTCAAAAGCAAAGCACTCTCCCTAAAGCGTACATTTCAGCTCAAGGCAATTTTCTTGCACCACACACATCTCTACGGCATGAAGCTTCAGCAGGGCAAGATGCAGGGCACGCTTGGGCTTCAAAGCATGCTCTGAATCGCTTTCCAGTGAAGTGAAAAATTGTGGTTCAAATCACTCCTGCAGGGAAGGGAAATGGAGCACAGGGTGAGGAGGACTGGGAATGTTGTGACCTTCAGGCCCTCGAGACTGTCTCAATCACCTTGAAGGGTGACCCAAATGCTCCTTTTTTATCTGAGAGCCTCCAAGTGATTTTGGCCCAAACCAGTTACACAGCTCTATGTTATTCACATGGCAATAGTGGTAGGTAAATGCTGCTGGTTTGCTGCTCCAGGGAGGTGATGGTACACATTAATGGTATGAGGAACTTGGTGCAATTTCTGCTCCACCCAAGCCCGGGCTGTTATTTATCCCTGTGTCACTGCAGCAAACGAGGTTTAACAAGTAAGAGTTTCTCATTCCTGCTAGTTACTGAGATTTTTGCTCTGGGCACTTGGTGAATCCTCATCTCCCTGGTGTGCAGACACTGTTGCTGCATGAAGTGTGAAGTTTGAGCTCACCTATCAGACTGGGACAAGTTCTTCCTCCATCATAGATTCATTGAAATGATACTAGGGAAGGTGAATGCATCCACTAGCTGGTTTGGGCAAGAAAGTCACTGTCTCGGACAGTGAGAAATGAAGGTAGCATCCTGCTGCCAGAAACAGGCAGATACTAGAGACACAGAGAGTTTGACACAGGTTGTGTAGAAGTGAGTTATTACTCCTTTTGACCTTTTGTCCACTCTCTGCCTGTCTGGCTACTCAAACTTCTTCATGAGTTATTCAGAGTGTTGTTCTGTGAACTGACATTTACCTTCTTTGAAATCTGCAGGGAGAGGATAACCCACTACCTTCTTCCATGGAAAATGCCAATAGTGAAATTGGATGCAGCAAGTTCTCCCTTCACTATGAGCTCCACGGTTTCACAAATGCATTGTGAGCATGTTGGTAGCCTTTGCTGCCTTGAAGGGGTTTGCTTCTTGAAGCAAATTGATTTCCCCTCTTAGTCAACACGAAAGCAAAGTTTTTCAGCTCTGACTGTTCTACAGGTGCCTGTGCAAGATCTAATATGTGTTAATGTGCACGTAAGGATGTTGCTAGGAAACTTGTGAAAGCTAAATAAGGAAGTGCTGTTAATAGAGGCAAGCAACAGGGTCTCGAAAGTCTTCCTTTGCAGTCTTGCTGATGGTCGTTATTATATAAACAGGCCCAACTGTGGGGGTTGGGTCATCCCACCCAAAATGATTCTATGATTCTATCCCCTGGTGTCAGTGGACCTGCTTAAATAGCAGCAAAAAAGGCTTGGCTCTTGTGGTGGTGTTTTGGTGTTTTTCTATTCTGATAAACTTCATTGCGCCACCTGCTTCTGGAAAGGGTAGCTAAGTGTTTTTTTTCTTTGGATTAGTTGGTGGGGGCTCTGCTCTGCCTTATTTCACTGTATCTATTTGGCACTCACTGGTGACCGGTCTGAACAAGCCTGTTGCCAACCTGTCTGAGATCTGAGTTGGGTCTGTGATTTCCCAGTCAGCCTGAAGATGTTTTGTGGTGTCCAGAGCAGAGAGGGAGGTGACTTTTTGCCACTACCTTTGTCTGTCTCCAGTAGGCCTCTTAGAGTTTAATTCAGCTCAAAGGTGGTCTTGAATGAGAGATTCTCCTCACTTCTTTGTGGTTTAAGAGGCCTGTAGAGCCCAAGGAACGCAAAGTTAGCAGAGACTGCTAAAATCTTACATTTGGAAGAGGCCAGAAAACTTTTGGCTTAGGTTGCCTGTGCGTACACTTAATACGTGATCTTCCCAAGTTAACTGCTCTTGCCTTCTCCTCCTAAAGACACATTGTTTCTGAATTAAGTGTTGCTCTTCCTGCCATTGCTGGCCCCAAGAAGCAACCCTTTTTGCTTCTTGCAAAGAATTAAGAGAGTGCTGAGCTTGCTGTCTTTTGGAGAAACATTAAGTTGTGTACGTTATGTACTTTCTGACTGCTGTAAAAGTTAGGGCTGGAAATCCTGGCTTGCTCCCAGCTGAAGCTGTGACATTCTGCTACTTGAGCTTCTTTTTGAACTTCTTCAGTATGTAATGATTCCCTTCATTTCGCTAACAAACAAGAACCAATCAACCAAGCAAATTAACTAAACTTCATCAGAAAAGGTATTCTTTGGGTATAACCATTTGTTTTCTCAGCTCAGAGTGACCTGCAGGTGCCTGCTGTCGCCTGGAGAGGGAAAGTCCTTGCTATGGTGTGATGTGTGGATGAGAGCAAGTTGTGTGCCAGATAAGCTCTTTTGGAATGGGTTGGGGATGGAGTTGTTCTTCATGTATCCTGAAGTATAACTCATTTCTACAGCTCATCCTGAAGGAGCCCTGATAACTTTTTAGCCCTTTGCATGCCAACTGCTATTGAAAAAAAAACCCACTGGAATAATTTAGTGAGTTTAAAATGTTTATTGGAAGAACTCTCTCCTCCTGACTCCCTAGTGTTCAGATCCAGAGACTTTTTTTTTTTTTAATCTTGAAGGCTTTGCGTGCCTAAAAGTTTGTCTGATTTTTTCCCATCTCTTAGCTGATCTAATAAAAATTAAATCCTTTCTCTACAAACCGTCTCAGCTACAGCCTAAAGCCTTCACAACTGCAACAATACTACTACTGTGAACAAAGTTGCCTCCACTTCAATGAATCCAACTGTGCAGAACTCAAAGGGAATTAGCTGTGCCACCATTTAAAAATTACTCAAATGTATTTCTATGCACAAAAAGTCATAGCATTAAAATCTTGACTCTTTTCAGGGCATGTGTCCTCTTTGTGTGGCTGGGAATTGCCCTTTCCTAATAGCATGAAGCTCTCATTTCTATCCCTTCATGACCATTAGGCATTAAAGATGAGAGGGTTTTTGTTGTACAGGGTTTTTATGCCTAGAAAAGCATCACTTGCCGAAGGCTGAATCTGAATCTTGTCTATCCTGAATGGGGATAGTTTGGGGAGAAATGCCTTTGAAACTGTTGAGCTATTTGTAACACTAGAATACATCTCAGTGAAGATGGATTAATGGGTAGAGTACAGCTGAGCTGGTGAAAGGTATGTGATTAATTCAGTTTTGACAGGACTGTATAATTTATAGCCTGGATCACACCTCCAATTAGGCATATCACATTCTTTATTTCTGCAGCTGTAGAATCTAGGAATACCATACCTGAATGTCAGCCATAGTATGCCTGGTGCTGTACAAACAGAAATAAAGATACAATGTGAGAGAGAGTGTGTGCACCTGAAAAATATTGAGACTGTTTTGGAAGACAGTGATGCTCACTAGTGAAGTATGAAACCATTGAAGCTTTCATGCTTAATGAACTAGTTATTTCCATACATGTCCCAGTTTCTGTCTTTGCAGGCACTCCCTCATGGAGGTTGAGTTTGGTTCCGGGAGAAATAAGCTGAGAAAGGCTATTTAAGGGGGCAGGAGAAGGATGGCAAAGGTGGATGTCTGGTGATGCTGTAGATGGTGTGGGTTTTGGATCCCAGGACCACCGGAGGCTGAAATTTTACTCGTGAGGGATGTGTGGGTTCCTGCTTTCTGGTGGGCTGGAACTGTAATACAGGGCTGTAGAAAAGAAAGGGAGTTTATCCCTAAAAGTAGTGGTGTCTCTCAAGCAGAAACAGGTCACTCTGCCTCGTAATGGGCATGACCAAGGAGGCAATGAGGAAAGCTATCTAGGCTGGAGCTCCCAGTTCCTGCAAGGGCATTAGCTGCCCTTGCTGTGGACCCATTTCTGAACATCAAGCAGCCTGGGGAAAGCAGGTTTAAACCGAACTGATGCCCCCTCACACTGGCAGAAGGACCTCCTGCCAGATGATTGTGAAGTGGATGTTGGTCAAAACCCCTCCTTGCTGTTGCTGCACTGAAGACCTTGCTGTTACACCGCTACCTGTAGGACTTGCAAGGCTGTTGTAGGAGCTCTGCTGTGCACCTCCACATCACACCTTGGGGCTACTGTTATTTGCACAGCTTGTGCTCCCCTTGCTAGTGATTTAGGAAGTGTCGCTGCATAAATTAGTATGCAGGGAAATAACTCGGCGTCTGCTTTCCTGTAGTCTTCCCCAGTATTTCAGACTGGATCGGTAATGAGCAGATAGCTATATTTGTGTGGAAGTGAGATGCTAGCTCCTTAAGGATTCATTTATTGGGCTGCAGGCCAAGGCATATTCTGGCCCTTGATTGCTTGTTACATGCTGCTTTTAGTTAATCCAACAGGGAAGGTTTTAAATTTTCAATCCAACAACATGAATGCATCACTGCACAGTCCTCTGGTTTTCTTACTAGCAACATGTGGGTAACGAGGAATGGGGCTAGGAAGAAAGAATCACCAGTGTTCATCTGAGGAGGATCAAGATCTGCTCTGTGGATCTGCGCTCCTTCTGGTGTAGATAAGTACTGTGCTCTTGTCTTTTCACAATATCAAGATCCATTTTATGCGACACATCTGAAAAATCTGGTTTGTAGCTGCTTGCCTTTGCCTTCCTAGAGAAAGCCAGCTGCTTTTTTCCCTTTTGAGAAAAGGATTCATCCTTGGAGATGACACCTCCTGGAAACTATTACAGAACATAGTATCCCTGGTAACTGGAGCTGAAATTTCTATACTCAGAAGAAATCTGTGCCATATTAAACTGAAACTTGAATGGGTGGGGGAGGATAACTTGAGAAAAAAAACCACTCAGAGCTGCTGAAGGTAGTATCAGGAGTCCACGCAAGGTGTCCCAGACTCTGTGGTACCTGCATCATCTTTCAAACAGTGGTATGTCCAGGGAAGTCACGTAGACCTCACCTGTCCTAAGTATATTTTACATTGTTACCAGAGTAACACCAGAGTGATACCACTCTGATAAAAACTGAGTTGGTTAGCATGACCTGTATCAATATGAGCTTGCTATTATTTCTCTACTGATCAAACCGGATTGAGATTAAGTACTGTTGTGGTGGTGTAGAGGCTTTGATTCACTACCACATGTGAAAACAAGGAGAAGTTGAGGGAGCTGGGGTGCTTCAGCCTGGAGAAGAGCGGGGTCAGGGGAACAAACACCTGTCTCCCAATACATACATGGAGGTCATCAAGAAGACGGAGGCAGGCTCTTTACTGAGGATAACTGATCACTGGAACAGGTAGCTCAGAAAGGTGGTGGAGTCTGTGCCCTTGGAGGTTTTGAAGAATCGACTGGTCAAAGCTCCGAGCAACCTAGTCTGAATCGGATGTTTACCTTGCTGAAATTGTTAATTTGCTAATTTTTGGTTTTGAATATTTTATTCCCTCAACTTACTTGCCTCATATGCAACATTTTTAATTTAAAGCTTTAAGGAAAAACAAAACAAAACAAACAATTTTCTAACCTTTTCTGTGTTTGAGGAGCACTAGGATCAGAATATCTTCACAAAAAGATGTAATGTGAAGAAAAACACTTTTGATGAAAGTTCAGTTGAAAAACTTGGACCTGTTCTATGCTTACTTTTTAATGTGTCGAGACAGAATGAATAACACTGAGGGTGGTAACTAGCACTTCTCAGAATTATTTCATATTCCAATTGCACCCAAGAGCCCACTGGTAATGAAACACCCTCATAGTTTGGTTTAGCACATCCCTTTGAAGAACACGCAGATGAAGAAAAAAGTGAATTTATTATTAAAGGCTTAATTTAGCTAAATTGAGTTGGATCTGTGCTACCAAACTGAAAGCTCCAGTTGGTTTCCTAGAAGTCTGATCCTCCATAGTTCTCCAGCTGGTTTTAAAGGACTAAATGTTTCCCCAGTAGAACATGCTCTCTCTGGCTGACCAACACCCAGCTGCTACTGCCTCATATCTTTTTTGTGAGCCCCCTCTTTTTCAAAAGGATAGCCTCAGTGGAGGTCACACGCTCCCTGCTTCTCGTCCTGATACAGTATAGAGAAATATAGGCACAGTGTGGTAACAGAGGATGCACTGCAGAGGAGAATGGGCATGGGGTGATGAGAAAAGAGGTGCAGGATACCACTGTATATCCTAGGTCTATAAACGTCTCTCCAGTGATCAGATAAAGAAGCATGGATATGAGAACTGGGCAAAACTAGTATTAAAGGGGGGACAGAACGAAATCCAACATATGTGAAAGTTCTCTATATGCAGTAAATCTAGATGCAGTGTGGGCTTATAGACCAAGGAAGGAGAAGTAAGATGTTCCTAGAAAATGAATAAACTTCACTCCATATGGACCTTAGATGGAGGAGGAAGACTACATCAACGTTGTGCTCCTCTCTGTGAAAAGAAAGGTGGGATTTTTGCCAGGAAGTGTATGAAAACAATTTCAACTCTATTATCACTCAGACATTTTCCACATAATAGACTTTCTTTATTTTTTCCTCTAGTAATTAGATCTAGGCAAATAATATTTATTTGATTAGGCTGTTAAGATTTCAGTTACACTGACAGTAAATTCTTAGGTTTGCATATAAGGTCTGTTTCTGTATTTTCGATAGCAAGAATTGGAGTACCACAGCAGCACTCAGTGAGAGAAAAAACAAACAAACAAACAAACAAACAAACAAACAAACAAAAAACCCACCCCCTACCTCAATCAAAGAAACAATGACCATAAGAGGTAATAACTTCCTCAGGTTCAGTTTTGTGCCCTCTGGCATGAGATGGTCTCCTGCCCTCTCAAACGAGTATACTCCACAAGACCAAGCTTTTCTGGAGAAACAAGCAAGTGAGAAAGAGCACAGGCTGCTGCTGAATGCAAGTCCAATGGCACTGGGGAAATGGGTGAGATGCAGTTTTCCTCTAAGGGTTGGGGAAAGAGACATTTAAATTACTGCCTGTGCTAGTCCTGTCCTGAACTTGGGGATCTACTTGCTGCATCTTTTTCCTTTCTCTTAATGTAAGAGGGACCCTGTTAAGATTCCTGGAGAGCTGACTTCTGTGTGCAGTGGCTAAGCTTGGTCTTGGCTGTGCTACAGCGACACGTACAAAACCCAGAAATGCTTTTGCCAATGTGACCCGTTCTGTCCCAGACCGTTTTGCTAAAATAAGCAAAAAGTAAGGCAAGTGGTGTAGTGGGTTTTGCACTGCTGAGCAAGGCACCTTGCTGAGAGCGCTGCTCTCATTTCTCATACTGTAACCGTATTGTTGTTCAAAGCATTCATTGCCATTCACCTTTAGGAGTTTAATTTGCATAATCATTTTTCTTGCAAGGCTTCAGAATTGGCTGATCTGGACTCTCCACTTCAAAATATCTTAACTGTGCTTTTCAATATGCACACAATGCTGTGAGAGAGAACAAAACGATCTTGTTGTGTTACCATAGAGACATTCAGGGTCTAAGAAGGGTTCCTGCTTGAAATCAGACTGTTAAAGGGACAAGGGGCTGTTAAAATTTGATGGAGGGTTTAATCCTTGACCAAGTACTGGTATAAATCAGTGCCATCAGGGTGAAATGAACTGGCAGTCCCAATGTGGTACTTTACAGACAGTGCTCTTCAGTCCAACTGGCCCAAAGGGTGGGAAGTGGAGAGAGAGGCGGGGAAAAGGTCCAGGAAATTAACTTGAAAATGTTAAATCGCTTTACGCTTTTTCTTCATTTTCCCACATCTTTTGATTTGAGTGCTAATTAAGAGGCCTTCCTTGCACTTAGACAACTCAACTTTACTTTTTAAGCATAAATTTTTTAAGCAGCACTAAATGAAGGCAGGGGTGAGGGAAGGCACAGGGCTGACAACTCTGCCCTGGAGACTGAAGTCCTGTGTTTATAGATAAAGGCAAATGGCAGGGCTATAGCTGCATTCCTGTGGTGACCTGGAGAAAACATGATTTGGATTGAGAGGACACTACGTTTTGTGAGCCTGTTGAGTTTTTAGTGTTGCTGCAGTAATTGCCAGCTATAATGGCACTTTTGTGCAATGGAGGGAGAAGAAAGACGTTTTCTTTTTACATAAAGAGAAGCAAAAATTGGTTGGGAGTAGATTCAGCATCAGAACCTTATGGCAGTTAGCACTGTCTTTGCTTGGACTAGTATCTGGGCTATCTCTGTATCAAAAGGGTGCTTACAAATCTGACTTGCCAAATTATTTATAAGCCCTAGTGCAAAATGGAGAGAGAGAGGCTTCATGTTTGTTAATTGACATGGATGCTGGAATTATAATTCCCTAAATAGGCATTTGAAATTCCATTTGAGAAAATGTATTGAAAATACAACTTTTGTCACTGTGTGACTGCGATGGGAGATGCAAATCCGCCGTGTATTATATGTGGAGCTATTTGTTTCCTCCACTACGGCAGCTGCTGGTTCAGGCTCTTGGGACCTCCTGTCTCTGGAGTCTGGTGAAGGCAGAGTTCAGTCCTTCCTGCTGTCTCTAAGTCAGCCCTGATGACTTCTTCTAGCTTAAATCCTGGCCCTGACGGATGCATCTGATGATTGTTTCGTTATGTAGTGCGCATGGTAAGGTCTCTGGAAAAAAAAGATAGTTCTGTTCTCTTTGCTGTGACACAAACTGTTTCTGGCCCAGGCTAATGTGAATTATGCACACCTTGCTTTGCCTTGAAAGCCACGGCATATTATGGCAAACCACTATGTTCAGCAGAGCTAAATTTGTGCACATCCAAGATACTATTAACTCCTCAAGCGCCATGTGCTCTTACAAATACCATGTGGCCAACACTAAGCAACAGCAGGCAATACTGTCAATAATAGCTTGGAAACTTGCATTCCTGTCAACAGTGATTTACAAGGAGGTTTAGACTCCTTCCAGAACAGGTGAAAGGAAGATCAGCTGGCATGGGCTCAGGGCAGCTTCCCAGCAGCAAATTCTGATACAAGAGGTGGTTTGAGTCCAAAGAGAATGGGCAACTAGAAATGTTAACCCAGAAGGTTGTGTCAAAGTGCAAGCTTATGTTTTGTTCTTATATTATTTTATCCTTACGTTGCTTCTAAACAGAAGACTTCATTTGTTGCTGGGTGGCTGCCTAGGTTTGAGAGGAATCACCCTTGGCTCACTGTACTGAAGGTTCAACACCCTTGTCCCTGTGACAGGACGAGGGGTAATGATTTTAAACTAAAGGAGGGGAGATTCACACTAGACATGAGGAAGAAATTTTTTACGAGTGTGGTAAAATACTGGAACAGGTGTTGGTGGTAAATGCCACATCCCTGGACACATTCAAGGCCAGGATGGAGGGTGCTCTGAGCAACTTGATCTAGCTGAAGATGTCCCTGCTTATTGCAGGGTGGTTGGACTAGATGACTTCTGAGGGTCCCTAGCAACCTGAACTGTTTTACGATCCAGTGAGACCCAGAAGATGCTGTGCACTTGTCCCATGAAAGCAGTGACAGACATGGGTGAGGTACATGGTCTCCAAAATTCAGTCAGTTTGGCGTGGTGGTAATAAGTAGCATCATGCTTTATAGGTGGGAAACCTTGCCCAAATTGGCCTTCAGGCCAGTAATACTTAACCCTCCCCATCACTGCATGGGCCACCTGTCTCGTCTATGGATACATTGCACTGTGGATACCGAAGATCTGAGCTCTCTCCTGCCTTAGTCCAACACAGAAGCTTTGCTCAGCTGCAGAGTAACATAGGCAATGTAGACAACTGTAGTTCCTGAGCCAATCAACCCTCCTGAATTGGGAGCAGCCATGAGGGTGCTACAGAGATACCTGCGTTGTTCTATGGGCTTGGCAGAGTTGGTGGTTGCTGAATGTGGAAGTCTCTGCTCTACGCTCTCCAGACTGTCCTGTGCATCCCTGGGGTTTTCATCGTTACCTGGGATATCTCTGGCCTTTCTAGATAACTTGCAAAAACAACTTTTAATCCAGTAAGTTGCCAATACAGGCACCATTAGCAATACCAAGATTAAGAAAAGTGGCTGTATGTCCACTGGCACAAGCATTTTAGCTTCTTGTTTTCCTCTTTATTTGTTTTTATTCCTAATATGAAAAAACAAGTCAGTGTGTGAAAAACATTATGTATAGTTACTAGTTGTCAAAGAACATAAAACAGTTAAGAAATACAGAAAGCTGCAATATCTATTAGGCAAGCAGATATTATAAGGAAAAAACAGATTAGTTTTCAGACATGGAAGCCCTTCTCCAGGTCAATGTGCCCAAAAATGTGTCGATATTTTGCATCAGCTGGTCTAGTAAAAGTTATTGCTTCTCTGTAGAAGTTATTGGACCTCACATATCTTTAGACCATCATAGCCACAGCAACGCTGCTACTAAACATGATTCTTGAAGACTCATTTTGTATCACAACTGCGGTAGCATGTCCACATGAGTCCTAACTTCAGTGTATTTCTTCTCAGTTTTGTCATCTATCTATTTTCTGTCACAGCTGTGTGTAATACATTCTTTCAGCAGTTCTGGAAAAAAATGGAAGAGTGATTGATTTCCGTTTTCTGAGCTTTATGGGGTGTGCTACTTAGAAGACTTGTCATTACCACCATTTGCTGGTGTTTAGTGGAAGATTTAATTCACCTACTGTAATGATTTGGAGAAATCTGTCGATGTACGATTTAGGAAGTTATGATGTAAATGGCAGTATTATGAAATGCTTTTATGTGGATGCAGCATCCACAGTTTGCTAACAGGAATGGCAGCATGTGTCTGACAGGGTACAATGGACAGTTGTTAACCACAGCGAGAACAACATGTCCAAAGAAAAAAAATTAGTTGAAACCTTGCAGGGGGAAATTTGTTCAAAACATTTCTGTGTGGACTGGTTTTGGGGGAGTGGAGTGAGAAAGAGATGAAGGATTTCAAAATGTATTATAAAAAGCTTTGATTTTTTAGATGTGGACTGAAACACGGGGGGTGTCTGGGCAGGAGGAAGGGAGAGAGGAGAGGTTTTTGTAGCTGGGGAGGTTTATTTTTACTGTGGGAGCCATCAGGGAAAACTCAGAAGGCTTAAAAAAGATAAAAAGACTTGATGAGGTTGTGGACTACCTCAAAGCACACTGATATGCTTCTGGACAGTCAGAAATGGGAGGAATGGAGGGCACAGAAATGCATTTATTCCCCATGCTATTAAGGAAAAGAGCGCCTTGCATTACACTAAGCAAAGCTGTTGTGTTGTAGGTGTCTGTGATGAAGAAACCAGACAAACCAGTGTGTCCACGAGGGTCAAAAGGTCTAGAGGAAGCAGCGTCACAGCCCAGCATCTGGGCGTTTGTGCAGCTTGGTTGCACAGCTCCTTTACCATGAAGCGGGGACATGCAGAGAGAGGCAGCTCGAGGTGTGGGTCGAAGTGGCCTTGGAGAAAGAAACAGTACTGTGGCCTACTTCAGCCCAGAGAAGTCTGAAAGTATGCCTAATCCACCCGGGTTTCCATGGACACATCCGGTCCTACCATCTGGCATTGAAGGAGTGCAGAATTTCGCCTGTTGTTTCAAGGCTGGTGTTGCTCAGATATTCCTGAGGTCTCGCTGTGTGGCCAACATGCAAGCACGGGTCATTGCTGTAGCAGGGATGGGGTTGTCTGACTGGTGTATAGACACGTTAGGGAATTTTCCCTAGGTTTCTCAGTAAGCTAAGGCAGTCTATTCCTTAACAGGGCGCTTGCCCAAAAGCCTACATTGGCAATGCATTGGAGTCATGGTGCTTGTGTTGGACTGCACCTGACTCTAGACAGAGAGGTCAGATGAGAGTAAACTAGTAAATACCCACCTCTCCCAGACCTGAGGCTACTGCTAATTCCAGTAGGCAGGCTTTTGAAACCACGAACCTTTGTACTTGGGGCAGAATTCCCACATAACCACTCCTGTGGCCGGGAGAAAAAAGAAATCTGGGATAGATGAGTTGACAGAAGTATTGCTGTTTATTCTTCTTGTAAGTGACATCTGTTTTGTATACACAGATGTTCAGCAAAATAAATCTAAGGTTTTGTTTTGTTTTGTTTTGTTTTGTTTTGTTTTGTTTTGTTTTTATTGAAAAGGTACAGAGATAGTTAATTGGGTGTATCTCCAGAGGTCTGTCATATTTCTTCTGAGATGGGGTTTGCAGATTGAACTGTTTTCATCCTATTTCCTCTGTCAAAAGGAGATAACCAGTTCCACGGACTGAAGTTATTAATGATCAACTGAGTAAATTTTATCCATCTCTTTATATTTTGGAAGGATACTTCACTGAAGCTGATTTTGATCAATTTGTAAGCGATGTCACCTTCAATAAATTCCTATCTGACAATAGATAAACCATTAACAAGCTGGGAGACAGCAAAGGTGATGTAAGACTTGGCATTTATTGCAGCTCTTGAACCCAACTGCATCCCCACTGGTTTTTTTTAGAGCCATGTTAAGGAAAAAGAAAAAAAAAAAAAAGCATCCTGGAAAAAACCCACCTTTTCAAATTTGATTCAGAAAGATGTTTTTCCCTGAGACATGAGAATTGCATTACTTATCATAATTCTTTCAAAAGAAAAAGCAGGTGGGAGTGGTTTAATTTTTCTTTTTCCATCCTTGCCCAGCCTAGCGTGTAAAGTCCTGGCAAATATCTTGGCCATTCAGTTTAAGGATCGCATGTCTGTTCTTGTGCACAATGCAACACAACTGAGTCCTGCAGTGGTCACCTGCCAGCATCTGATGCTTGGGATATTGCAAATGTATCTCCTCTGTTCATGACATGCTATTCCATCAGTGCCTAGGAAGAGATATAGACACTCACTGGTGGGAAAACAGACTACTGGAACAGCAAATATACGTCGGCTCGTAGGTCTAGCATGCAACCAGCTGGAGTGTGTTGCACTCACTGAATAAAATGGTTGGCAAAAGCCTAATATTTTGCAGAAGGCTCAAGGGCAGCTCAAGTAGAAATTCAGAGTTTCAGGAACAATATCTCCCCGGCTGCGTCCTTTCTGTACAATCTGCAAGCTATTTTTGGAAGTGGTGGTAAGGTGGAGAGGGAGCCAGGGTGAGAGGACTGACTGGTACATCTGAAGATTATTATTCCCTGTGGCTGTTCCATCCTTCTGGAGCGGGGCCACAGATTGTTCTTGCAATTGCTGCAAGAAGCAACTAAAGCCACTTGCTGTGTCACTGTGTTATGCAGATATGGCATAGTATCCACTGTGGTGACCACATCCTAAGGGTGATTAAAATGCTCCCTGCCCCTACCAGCTTGGGTCAGAAAGGAGTCATCTGGGTCCATTCTGGGCAGAAATGTTTCCTCTGTCCACCAGGCTCTTGATTCACGTTATGCTCGCTGCACTCTTTAGGAAGCACATTAATTCAGCCACTGTACAGGGCAAACTGATCTTTGCTCTTTACCTACCAGCTGATGCACAGCAGGATGCAAGGAACAGTCCAAGGCGAACTGGGATGGCATTTGCCAAATGCAGTGTGTCCTTATCTTAAAAAACACACTTATTTCCATTAGGTCAAGAGAGCTTCCAAGTCTTGGCAGATCAGGAAAGCAGTGCGGCAGTCCTTGGGAGAATATGCAATTTTTCTTGTTTTTACTTGATTTTTCTTTCTATCTTTTAATTCCAGAAAGTTATATGAAGGAGTAAGGGTAGTGGGAGGCCACTGTGCCCAATGTGGTCTCTACTGTCTGCTCTTGACTTTGGTGAAGGAGGTTATGTTTGGCAAGAAAGATTAATGGGCTTTTGTTGTATTATAGTTAGGAGCATGGACATACCCATTCTATTGCTCATGATGGTTACTACATATACCCACAAGCATGAGGGTCTCCTAGAGCTGCTGCTGATCAATAAGAGCATCATGTGCCTCTACCCTTTGCCTACATCGGAGGTGTCAAACACATTTTCACCAGGGGTCACATCAACCTCATGGTTGCCTTCAAAAGGCCGAATGTAATTCGACATACAGTCCTAAAATTACATTCGGCCCTTGGAAGGCAACTGTGAGGCTGGTGTGGCCCCCAGCTAAAAATGAGTTTGACACCCTGGTCCAGATGAAAAATACAGCAGGTCAGCTGAAGAGAAGTGGTCTAAGGGAGCCCAAGAAAATTTTCATCCCTGTGTTGCTGGAGAATGAAGGAAACAGCTGGGCTATGACTCTCCCTTCAGTGCTCTTCTGAAGTGGCATGCTTCAGCTGCTTGAGCTTTTGCCAAGAGATGGCTCCTTAACGGAGCAAAACTATCTCTTAGCCTGCCTGCCCATGGCAGGGCTGCAGTGAAAGGTGTTTTGTAAGAGCACCAGACCTATGAGACTGTCCACAGTATCAAGTTTGATGCCTGAGGATGCGCAGCAGGCACCTGACAGGCCTGGAAGGAGACTGGGGCTACAAACCCTGAATCCCCATGTGGTGCCTTTCCCTCCATTGTACTACCTCTCACTGAATGAAATCCCAGCCCACGTGGGAGTCAGCAGAGTTTTGCTGCCTGATAAGTTCAGGTCAGCCATTGCTCCTCACAAATAGAGTTAGTGTTGTGTGTGGTTGTGCTTGCCTTTTTTTTTTTTTTGCCTTTTTTTTTTTTTTTGTTTTTTTTTGTGTTTGGTTTTTGTTGTTTTTTTTTTTTTTTTGGGCTTTTTTTTTTTTTTTTTTTGTCTCCCAAGAGCCAAGAAAATCAGTAAACTTGAACTGCTGGGATGACATTATTACCTAGCCCTTTGCTAGAAGGATGCCAAAGCTTGATCCTGGGCAAGACAGAGCTTAACCTAAACTAGTCAGATGGTAGCCAGTTTTCCATTTACTGTTTCCACAGGCACCAACTTAACTATTTTCCTGTTGCTCAGTCGTTTCTGCTCTGCTACCCCGGACACTTTTCCTTGTCTTTCTCACTCCCAGGTGCTGCTCCCTTCTTTTCAGTGGAGTACAGATACATAAAGGGTCAATGCAGCTTTTGAGGCAACCGAGGAGGCAGAAACCTGATGGATGCTGGGCATGGGGATGTTCCCAGGGCCTCTGGCTGAGAAGAAAGTAGGGAGAAGCTTCATAAAGTGGATTGGCTTCCTGCAGGATGCCAAGGTTGCATGGCTGTGCTTCCGTGGGGAGGCAACTTTGGGTAGGGGAATGAAGCGATTGTACATTTTACAGAATTGTTAGAGGATTTTTCCTAACCAAACTGCTTATTTTCACAAAGCAAAACTAATGTGGTCAGACTTGGGCAGGGAACTGGGCACGTGGAAGGAAGTGATTTGCGTGAGATCTCTGCTTTGATCTTTTCCCCAGATGACCACCCTCAATTTGTAAAGGGCTCTTTTGCTCCATTCCCACCATTTACATGCGCACTTGATGTCTAGTGTGCTGGGTTTTGATTGATTGATTTTTCTGTGTAGCCTTAAGGAGTGCAATTCCTTAAGCTCATGACCCTAAATGACACAACTTCTTGGTGATTCTTTGTGCTATGTAGTATTGTGGGGCCCCAACTCCAAGAACTGCCTTACTCCCTTCTGAGACATCTTGGTCTCATTTTTAGGGGTGCTGAACACTTGTGTCTCTCACTTTCTTGAATAGCTTAGTTAGGGTGGCCCATACCTTTGAACAGCAAGCCGGTAATGTTTATACTCAGTGCTGCAGCAGCGCCTGCTCCTATGCAGCCTGTCCCAAATGATTTGCTGTGTGCTACCACCCTCTGCTTCCATGTAACTGTAGGCAGGTCCTGGAGAGAAGAAGCCCCCACGTTGCCGCGATGATACGGAGACGCTGTGGGGGTGCAATCTGCAGCCTGTGCCGGACCGCTGCTCCTCACCCTGGCCCGTGTAGCATCCCTACGGATGCAGCGGCACCGGGCTGGCGGGAGGGAGTGGGGCGGGGAACCCCCAATTTGTGGGTGGCCCGCGCAGAGAAGGAAGGTGGTGGGATGTGCCACTGTGTGCTGGGACGGGACGCGCGGTACCGTGCGGTGTTGGGGGGGGGGTGACAACCGCAGCCCGGCGGGTTGCGGGGGCGGCTCGGGGCCGCCAGGCTGCGCTCTCGGGCCGGCCGCCGCGCCTGCCGCCCTCCCCGGGCTACCGGGGCTTGGGGCACGGCGGAGCCTCGCCGGGAGCGGGCGGTCCC
>VWYH01004974.1:318466-402594 GCA_013399365.1 Pampusana beccarii
GGGCGGATTCCCCGCCCGCCCCATCCCCGGCGCCGACCCCAGGGCGATGCCCCGTCCGCCGAGCCGGTGCGGAAGTTTTGGTTGCGGTCCCACCGGTGATGCTTGGAAATGCGGCGGCGGGTGAGCGGTTTTGCAGACAGGCGTGGGGAAGGAGCGCTGCTCCACTCGTCTCGTTTTGCTGCCTCCCCTGCACCATCCTTCTTTTCTTTTACTATTTTTTTCTTGTGGTGCTGTAAAACTTGCTTTAAACTGGGCTTCACGTCACGCTTAGTTGTTTGGGCCTAGCCCATTGATAAGCTCACCTGGATGGAAAACTCTGGTCCGTCCTTCAGGCCCTGAGGCAGCAGGGAACTTTCTGCAGAGATGGTGACAGGCTGCTCAGAGCCCTCTGTGTCCCCCAGGGGTCCTCCTCAGGCCTCCTCCTCCCAGATGCATGGCAGGTTCCTTCAGCTCTAAGTGCTTATCCCTGGGCATGTGGAGAGACACAAATGACTCCACCACCTCCCACCTCCAGAAGCCCTTCTGAAATAAGGTGTGTGACCCGGTCCTCTGTGTGGAGAGGAAAGGAATTGTATGTGACAGATGCTACTCACATCACTTATTGCGTTGCTGGAGAGCACCAGGAGATGCTGTGACAAGGGTAACAGAAGAAACTACAAAGTGCAAAATGTTCAGACTCATCTGTTGATCAGGTGATGATGCCTTCTTTCAAGTAATGCCAAACTTTAGAGCAGGCCTGTTCAGTTATGTCTTACTGAGCTCTACAAGGTAATTTTCTTAGAGTCTGCTCATTTATGCAGAGGTCCACTGAGTGGTTTTGTAGAGGTCTGCTCAGCAGTGAGCAGCGCACATCTCTGCTGAGCCAGCTGGGAGCTGCTGCTGGCCACCTTTGCATCTGGGAAACCTTCTGCAAGTGATCCCTGAGAGAGCGGGAGGACAATAAGAAATTATGGGCTCTCCCACAAGAATACCAGAGACATCTCAGCAAGGTCTGGATGAAACTGCCTTGCAGTCTGGATCTGTATGGAGTCTGCTGCTTGAGTAGCTGTGCCTGGCTTTCACTGCCCTGTGAAATGCAGCAGGCCAGTCCTCCCTGCCCTCTGAGAACCAAGTCTTACGATGGACTTATGAAAAGTTCATCTTGTCCATCATCTTGTCCTTAGCCCCGAAAGCACCCTGAGCTGCACCCTCAGGAAACATTTGGGAGTTTGAGTTGTATACATTAACTGGAAATTGCACCTGCTGACTTCAAAGAGATGAATTATGGGGAAAAAGAGTTCATTAGCATTTATTTGAAAGAAATAACTTCAGCTGTTTCAAGTGTCACGCTATTTGTTTACTTTTTGTACTTCTCCTTGTTTGGAAAGTGAGTTCAATGACTTTCAGGTTATCAATGCCACAGTTTTTTGTCTGCAGACATTGCAAAGGTGTAACTGTCTAGAAAGTTACTGTGCCTGCTGCAGTTAGAGGCATACAAGTGACAAAGTGTTTCTGTTGATGTGATATCCCTGCAAAACCATCAGTAACCACATTTAAGGTTAAAATTAAAGGGATGTTTAATTATGTCTTTAGGCAAAAAGACTGACTCAATATTTAATTTTCTTTTTTTTGGTTGAGGGCATGTGGGGACAATGACAATGGAGACAACCAGGCACAGAAACACACCTTTACATGAAATGTTTACCTGCGATAGTGTAAGGCTTTTTCTCACACTTTCCTTCAAAGTTTAAAAATTACCTGAATGAACCACCTGTGTCTCAAACTTTTTTTTTTTTCTTTTTTTTTGGTCTTAGGAAAAGTCTTTAGGAGATGGTGGCAGACAAAAACAACTGTGGTACAGAGTTACTTCTGTGTTACACAGTATGGTCATATTTCTGGCGGTTCTTGAATTCAAAAATAAAATCCTAATAAGATATAAGGAACAGACATACTCATGAAAGCTGAAATAAAATTGGGAGGGTTTTTTCTAACCAACGTTTTCAAAATATCAGTAATGGTAATTCTGCTCTGAGTTGCTAAGTCTGGTTAAGGAATAACGCATTTTTATTTTTTGAGGCTTTAGGTTGGTTTAGAGGATAGAGAAGAAAAATGACAGGGTCCTGTGCAAAGTGATACCTAAATGAAAGGTGAAAGATTTAAAAGTGAAAGGATCAGAAACTGTAATAATATATGACCAGAAGAAATAATTGATGCCAAACAAATGAGAAGTGATGGGGAAAAAAAAAAAAGGATCCTGGAAGTCATTTTGTCATCCTCACAGTTTATGCCTGTATAAAATACAGTCAGATTTTGTAGTGAAATGTCAATCAAGCATTATAGTCCCATTTTCTTACATTATTTTGCAATTTGTAGGATAGCAATAATTCTTTTTAACCAGAGCTAGATGACTGCTTTCTTTGGGCCTATAATACCCATGTTTAGTTCTCCTGGGACAGGGGACAGCATCTATGTTTTCCCTCTAAAGCATTATGAGAGTAATAACTTCCACAGAAATAATATTTTTTCAGGCTCCCTAGAGGATTTTAGGGAAAGATAGGAGGGAATTCTGTTTAGAGCTTTGAAACCGAACCTGTGATTGCAAATCAGTCCTGCTACCAGGCAGAAATAGCATACTGCAAATTGTCAAATGTGTTAGAAATCGCACATTGGGTACAGCTGAACTGCAGAACCAATTTTTTTTTTTTTTTTTTTTTAACTGCATGGTGTTTGGATCCTGTGACAGAGTATAGCAACAGGTGAGATGTTGGCATGTTACAGTCTGTTGCAGCCGGATCTTGCAAAGTTGGGGTGGCGGTGTGTGATGTGTGTGTGCGCCTGGCATTACTGCATCAATGCAACAGCTGGTCTGCAATTTCCAGCCAACACAGACTGGTCTTATAGTCCTCACCTGAATTCACCCTCCTGCCAGTCTGAGGTTATCACAGGTGAAGCTGAAGGTTTTGGTGTTGCAGCACCCTTGTGCTAGCCCACACCTCCTTCCCAGCCCTGTACCAGGTTCTCAGCCGTCGCAAGAGAGGACTGTGGCAGTCCCTTGCTCTTCCATGCTTATGCATTTGGTTTTGGAACAGATTGCTATTTGTGTCAAGCTGTGTGGTTTTGTGACATGTAGATAAATCATTTTGCTCATGACCTGACCTTGGTCCCCAGTGGTAGGCACAGATGCATTAACTGCTTGTGTCTCTGAAGTGGGCATCCTTCCCCTATTTTGGAAACTGATTCTTTATCTGTGTTTCTTCAATCTTGCCTAAAGCCCAATTTTCTTTTGTAAGATTCCCTTCTCCAAAAGATCTCAAAGTGCCTTGAGAACAGCTATATTTAGCTGCTCAGTAGTGATATGCATATACAAAGTATGGTACAAACAACTCACTAAGGGACTCAGAAAACATTTTTCCTGCCCCTATTTGGGAGATGAGCTTTTATTATTATACCAACAGTACAGATGGAGAAAGTGACGTTCAGAGAGGCTTCGTGACCCACTGAAGGTCAGCAGATGCTGATAGCGGTCCTGAGTGTCTTGCTCCAAACTGTAACCACAGGAAAATGCATAAATTTATGCAGCAGGTTAAGCAATACTGTAATGGTACTCTTTAGGGATGTTCACTACTAAATTGTGGTGAGTCATCTATATTTAGCAGGATGCTACTATCATTGTGCTTTTTAAGTAAAGTGCTTTTAACACAGTTTATTTCAAGGAGAAGTGCATGCACTGAAATTCTGTCCTTTGTAGTTTTCTCCTTGTGGAGCATTAATGGTGCCTTCCCTTTTGTAAATGTTCAGAGAGAAATTTAGCTCCTGGTTGTTTAACAGACAGTAGTGTAACAAAGACAGTTCCCTGGTTAATACCACCTTGTGTTTGCACAGTCATTTAGGAACATTAATTGAGAGTCTCCAAACTTACTTTGTGAGGGCAGTCTCTTTGATTTATAGTATGGAAACTGAAGTGTACAGGGATGGAATTATTTGCTTGCTGTCAGGCTAGATATCTCCCCAGCCTCTCCTTTAGAGAAGTCACAATTACAGGGCTCCTGGTCACACGCCACCCCACTGTTTTCTCAGAAATATTTCATGTCTTACGCACTGGGGAGAAGGCACATTACTATTAATTATGCACAGTGAACTGTTGTGGGTTTAGTTTCCCTTATACATTTTAAACTTTTTGGTTTTGGAGGTCACTTGTGTCCATTTGGGCTTCTGCCTTTTTTTCATTGCTTGGGCTGGGCTAAGGACAAATGATCTCTTTCATCAGAACTGAGGAATTTGGCTTCATTCTGAATGGAAATAGTAGTTAAATGCTTTGATGGCTTTGAAAGGGAATTTTTGAGAGAAATTCCATCTTAGGACAACCAATATTGTGTTCCTTTGTGGAACTGTATTATTATAATACAAAAAACTAACCTAAACAAAAAGATATTTTGATATCAAAAGTCAAAAGCTTTTCATCCCAAAGATGCTTAAGTTGGATGTTTCTGTATTTATGACAATTTTCCCCCATTTTTCTTCTGAAATACAGTTACAATTTTACAAAACAACCCATTTTTGACAAGGTTTGGTTTGGTGGGCCTCAGTGGTTGCTGTTTTTTATTTCTATGTTGTTTAAAAACAACTGATAAAAACCAACTTGCTGCAATTGGTGACATCTGTGTGTGGTCTCTGTGCATTATGTTTGCCACTTTGACACAGTATGCAAACACCATGTACATGCACGAGGCATTGCTTGTGTATTTTCGTTATTCATGCTGTAGACCACTTTGCACCAAAAGAAACACAATATGGTGTATGAAATAAGACAAGTTTCTTTTTAAGAAGTACAGCCCACTTGTTAATCTTTGTTTACCCTTCTGGAGCAGTTGCTGGAGAAGTCAGAACAGGACTAGCAGATCAAGCTCAGACTCCTATTACTTGTGCATGTGCAGAGGCACATCTCTCCTCCTGGCAGCACAGCAGTACTTGTGCATTTGCATATCTGCATGAAGTTAATTTCAAGTGCTATTTTGACATTAGGTTAATCAGATCTCTTACTTAAGGATAAACACTTGAGCATTTTTTTTTTTCTTGCATCCTTGCGAGTCAACATAGCTACGAGAACATGAGCTAGATCGTGAACTCTACTTGGTTACATCTGGGCTTTGGTTTTACTAAAAATGGCAAAGCCAGGAATGCCATTTTAGGGGGGAAACAATACACTGTTTATGATGCATGGTGCATTTCTGCAGACGCCTGTCTAAGCAGCGTTGGATCAGGTCAGACTGCTGGTCTGTGGTGATGTGTCCATCACTGGATGCTTCAACTGGGGGTGCTGAAACCCCACAGTGAGCAATTGGTACCAAACATTTAGCAAAGACAAGTCTGGTCCCACGCAAGTGCTACAAGTTGCCCTAGGAGGAGGTCAGTGTATGTATTGCTCTGCACTTCAAAGCCTACTCAGGCCAATTTTCTTTTAATTTTAGGGGGTGTCCGCGCAATAAAATGAACTAAGTCTTATATATTCCTCCTACCAATGCAGAGCAAATAAAATGTCCATCCCCAATCCTTTCCTCAGGGAAGGCTGCTCTGCTTGCAAAGCAACAGACTCAAAACTGGGGACCCCAACCTTAGCCTCCCGAACACCATGGGCTGCAGCTGGGCTGGAGGGCTCAGCTCTTCCCCTGCCTGGCATACAAGCAGCATCTATCAGGAGCAACTGTGTTGGTTCACCCTCTGTGCATGCCCACTGGGGAGATTACTTCCTAATCCCTGTTAATTAGAAGTTGGCTAATGCATGGAAGCATGAGGGTGTAGTGCTGCTATGTTTTTTCCTTTTTTTTTTTTTTCTTCATTCTATCTGACATATCTGTGGATGTTCCCAGTATCCTTACAAATGCATGGGCCTCTGTGATTTCTGCTAAGCTCTTGACTTTACGATAACGTGGGCTAATCATTCCTGGTGGTTAATTATAGGCTGTGTTTAGAATAAGCAGGAAAAGTAAATACAGAAAAGGAAAGGAAAATCACAGTAGTTGCCTTATGTCTGGTCACATTTCCTGTTCTTCAGTTGTACTCAATAACCTTTTGTCTTTCTGTTAAAAAAATATACATAGGAGCACCTGGTTCCCTTCTTCATACCCGTTTGATAATTTCTTTCTATCTAGCTCTTCTCCACATTAAATTGTACCAATTTTAGCTATGCTTGACCAGTGTTATTGACAAGTGAATGATGTGAATGATGAAACCTTTCTATGCTTTCTGTATTTTCAGGTGTGCCATCCAGAAGTAACCGCAGCAATTTCAGCTAAGGATGCTACTGTCGGTGTTCATAATGGCATTTTAATACTTCCAGCATCCTTTTCAGCTTCCGCCTTTAGACATCCTCACAGCTTGCTTGCTTTTTTGACCATCGTTTTATGTTGAACAGATGTTTTCATTGAGCCGTTCACAGTGATACAAAGATACTTTCCTCAAGTGATTACATTTGAATTAGAGCCCTATGGTATACGAGTAGTTCAGATTATTCTCTCAAGTTCTTATTACTGTTTGGTAACGTGGAATTTCATCTTGCATTATGCTTGCTGCCCACTTGCTGAGCTTTGTCAGATCCCTTGGAAGTCTCTCTCAATCTTCTTTTGTCTCAGCCAGCCCAAATCACTTTGCCAGCTCCCTGTCTCTCTTCCAGATATTAAGGAGTAGATTAAACCACCCTAGAGCTGGTATGAAACCTGGGGGTAATCCCTTGTAATCAGGGCCAGAGCAAGGGCAGGGTGAGAGGGGCTCCCATGCCTCTGAGTCTGGGCACTGACTGATGGGGTAGCAGTTCTGGATGTGGCATGAAACCCAACGGGGTGAGACATGGGGAAGGGGATCTCGTATCCCAGGCAAACAGGGGATAGGGCTAGCACTGATCTGGTGTTCTGCCCAGAGAACAGTTTAGCAGGCACGCTTTGAAGTGACTGAAAATTAGTCACTTAGTCCTGTCCTTTTCCTTCCAAAATGTGAGTGGATTGAAGTGGCACAAGTTCCCCTGAGCAGAGATCAAGCTGTTTTGTCTCCTGGTGTGTAGTTTTAGTGGCTTATGGAGTTTGGTTTAACCAATCCCCGCTGCAGGCCCCAGGTTAGCCTGTGCCCTTGCTTAAAGAAAGCATTGCTAACTTCAAGAAACACCTGACTTAGCAAGAGCTTGCATGTCTTTGCTAGCAGCACAGCCACTTGAGAAATGTCATTCTCACACTGTTCAGCAGTTCTGGACTTGTCCTTTGAATATACTGAAATGATTGTTTGTTTTTCGACTTTTGCAATTTGGCTTTCAATTTTGTTCTCAGCCCTCCTAGCTACCGTCTTACGAAGCAGCTGCTGAGACTGAATGACTTCTTGTTCTTTTTTGTTTGATCTTACAATGTGTTTTCGTGATTCTCAGCAAGTTTTTTGTTCAGGGACACCGAGTACCTTTTCATTGAGGATGCTGAGATTGCTTCAATGAACCATACAGAGTGCAACAACTTTAATTCCCCTGCTTTAGGAGTTAGACTGTTTTGACCATTTTTCTTGTAATAATCTTTTTTTTAATGTTTAAGAGGTGTGATGCAAAGTTCTGGTACTGTTTTTTCTCACAGGGATGTTAAATTCGAGTATGTAGCTGTCACCGTTACTTTGTGACTCAGGTTGCTTATTGTATTAATTGCAGTTTTTTAGCTTCTGAGTGTCTTGGGGACTGGCTGTTCCAAGCCCTACCTATGCTCTTTAAGATGTTGCAAAAGTGTAGCCTGCTGTGACACTTGGCTAATTCCCGCACATGTTGCTGAGCTCGCCGTTTTTTTGCCATTTTCTTTGACTTTTTTGTTCCTTCCACACTGTGCAGTAAATATCCCCTTCCTGATCAAGAGGCCATTGACAAATCCAGGTTGCTGTAGTGAGATTCGTTTTTTTGTTATCATTTCTCCCTCTTCAGCCTCAGCTATCTACATGGGATCTGTACATTACTCATTTTGCAGTTTGATGTCTCTGTCCTTTTGCCCACACCGGGTTTCCAGACAGGGCATTACTCAGTGATTAATTCTGCAGCTGTAGGCCCATGGACTATGAGACATGTGGACACTTAAACTGTTAGTTAACATGACTATTGCATCCCTTTCCTGCACTGTATAAAGTGATCATAACATCACGTTGTAGGGAATGGTTCACTGCAGGCCTCAGCATCAAACCCCAAGTGTTCCTTGAAGCCTTTTGCTCCAGTTTCACACCCGCCTGCTCTGACTTGTGTTCCTGTGTGGTCTATCAGCATCAGCTGCATTCCATGAAACGTTTGGTTTTGAAGTGATAGCTCAGAAAATACAGTCTTGCTCCTTGGTTAAAAGGTCCCTGGGTGCTCCTGCAGGGAATACTCTGGGTCGCCCCTGGCTCCTATGCATCCATGATAGGACAAGGGGTAATGGTTTTAAACTAAAGGAGGGGAGATTCAGGCTGGACATGAGGAAGAAATTTTTTACAATGAGGATGGTGAAACACTGGCCCAGGTTGCCCAGAGAGGTGGTAGATGCCCCATCCCTGGAGACATTCAAGGCCAGGCTGGACGGGACTCTGAGCAAAACTGATCTAGTTGAAGATGTCCCTGCTCATGGCAGGGGGGTTGGACTGGATGGCCTTTGAAGGTCCCTTCCAACCCAAACTATTCTGTGATTCCACCTCTCATCACTTGTGCCAGTGAGGGGAGCCTGAAGCCTCTCATGACCCTTTGGGAAGGAGAGAGGAGTGTGTGGCAGACCCTGTTTTAGTGAAGCCCTGTGAGAGAAGGTGCGGGAGGGCTTTTGCAGGGTGCTGCTGGGCTTCTGTGGCCTCTGGGCTGCTTTCATAACTGAGCATGTGTTGGAATTTCTCTGTCTGATGGGGCTTGATGTCTGAACATCTATGTTGGTTGTGGAGCTGCTAGGCTGTGAGCCTGCTTAGCTTTCTGGCTGTGTTTTGGGAACTAGTGGCTTGGGGAGGTTGAGAGGACCTTGGCTACTTGGCAGAGGGACAGAATAGCCTCAGTCTGTCTGCAGAATTGCCATGTCCTTGGCTTGTCAAGGGCAGCCCTTCCTTTTGCCCCTGAAACAGCTGGTGTGCCCTGGGCCCCTATTACAGGACTCATCCGCAATCAGTGTCTCCCTCTCCTGCACTGAAAATGCCTCAGACACAGCGTAGGCTTGTGTTTCTCAGCTGCATGGAGTTGCAGCAAGGCTGCATTTTGCTTGTTCTTTGGGGAATGCTCCGTGTTAGTTCTTCAATAGCTTTTTTGCATAGTCTCACCTGTTCTTGCCGCTCTCGTGCCTATTCCCACTGGCTATTTTTTTTTTTTTCCCCTTAAGACTGTATTTCAGCTGCAACACTGATGGCAGCTGTCTGTTTATCCACAGAATAGGTGCAAAATGGGCAGGCTTCCCCCACGCACCCTCGGCCCCATCCTCCAGCCCTCTTACACTAACCCCCCACTTTCACCCTCCTGGGAGCCCCAACCCTGAACCAGAAGCTGAAGTGGAGGGGACCGCTGCAGGTGAAGGAGGTTGGGGCTGGGGGGGAGCTGAGGCATGCTGTTCCCACCAGCTCGTGTTGCATCCTAATTGCAAATAGCCCTTCCGGCATCAGCAGTTTGTGGGAATAATTGACAGGAGGTGCCGGCGAGGTGCTGAGTCAGAGTGAGGTGTGCTTGCCAAGTCACTGCAGCAGAAGGAGCCTGCTCGCCTTGCGTGGAGGGAAGCCAATGGACGGTGGGTTTCCTAGCTGTCTTTTGGGCCTCTTTCTTTCCTTTTTCTGAGGCTGAAATTCAGCAGCAGAGATGCTATGCATGTAAGGGAGAAACCAGGCACTAGGTGTGGGGGGGAAGCTTTTTTTTTCTTTTTCCCTTTTTTTTTTTTGGCTGTGACCACTGGGGATTAGGAGGTGTGGGTTCCATTCCCACCTACTTCCACTGGGTCTCTCTGTTGTCATTTCCATGCTTTGAGCAAGTAGAAGTATTAGAAAACACATGTTGGGGGGCAGGGATAAGTCAGTGGCCCTAGTGACAGATTGATGTCTCCTGGGTGAGGAAGAGGATCATGTGGCACCCTCAGCTGAACAAGGGTGATAGCTTAGCAAGTCAAAATAGCTGCAAAATAAAATGACTGAAAATGTGTTTTGTCTTGTCCTTCCTGAGGGTTGCTTCTGCTGCAGTGTCCTACCATTTGTTTAGGGATTTGAGATGAGTTGTTTGATGTGCAGGAAGATGAGTGCTTATCCTCTATACATCTGGCACCTGATGGACCTCCATGTCAGTCTTGTGAGAGCTTTGCCATTTAGTCCTGACCTTCTTGAGTGTGGCTAGCATCCGTGTTTATACTATAGCTGCATTCAGCCCAGAGATCTGGATCCTTTCTTTTTCCTTGCTCCAGGCTGACTTCGGATGTCTTTGCCTTTCTCCCCGTCTGTAGCACAGGGTACTATTCTCCTGCCTTGGAAGAAAAGTCTGTAATTGTTTGCACAGTGATCTGAATACATGTGTCTGTGTGCTGCCTTTGTAAGAAGGGTATATTATTTTTGTTTCAAGTAACCACTTTGTAGGAGGAGATGAGGAACATGAAGGCAGAGGCCCACGTGTTTTTCAGAACCTTTCTTATCTATGCTGAGCTCCACCAGCTCATGTTTCTAATGTTAATCTTCATATAATCTTTCCACTGACTAAGGTAACAGCCATGTTATCTAGATCATCATGGAGCTGATGGGAAAACTGAAGCCCAGAAACGGGAAATGCATTGTCCATAGTTATGCAGGATTCCCATGGCCAACCTGGGGTTGGAGCCTCTATCTCCTGGCTGCCAGCCTTGCGCCTTCCCCACGGGAGCATGCTGCCTTCCTGCTGATTTAGTCAGCGGCCTGCTGAATACCGTCTCTCCTGAGTTCTCATGGCAGTGGCTCCTGCATGGTTATCGATTTTGAGCCTTTTCTTTAAGAAAACCTGCAGTAAATAAACTGAATGTGGTTCTTCTCTCATCATTGCCTTGGCTGCCTCCACAATGAGTCACGTGTGGGACTCCCAGAGAGGTGGCCCTAAGGGCACTGGGGAGGGAGCGTGTGTGTCCGATGTCTGTCATCCTTGCCCCCAGCTTCCTGGCTCTTCCCATACTGGGTGCAGTCTGTGATGCTGGTGGCAATTTTAAGCCATCTGTAGCTTGGGGATGTTTTGGAGGAAGCTTTCCCCTCCTAGGTTCTGCTGTGAGATCAGCTGGGGATAGCTTAGTGTTCAGGCTTGGCTCAGGATAGTCTGCTGCATGACCAGCCTTCCTTAAAGTTGTGTTTCTGTGTGAGTTTTACCATGGGTGGTGGAGATGTGCTAGAGCGGACCTGGTTCTCCTGCATTTTGAAGGATTGTCTTTATTACTCAAAGGAACCCTAGTCTCTACCTGGCCAAATGCAGCCCTTCCTTCTCCTCTCTCTACCCATGCTGTGGCATCACTCTGGAAATTGAAAAAAAAATAGAGCATTGTCTGTTACAGTTGGGATTTTATAGGGTACCCCTGGGAATTAAGCACGCAATTCCCTCAGGTTCCTTTTAAAAAGCCTAGCTGATGTGAATTTATGTTTGAAATAAGCAAGGAGAGAAAGCAGTCCTGTCAGCAGTGCCATAACTATTCTCCATGTATTTAATGCAGGAACTGCTGTGGTAAAGCTTCTTTAGATTGTAAGGTCTGTGGGTCAGGAGCTGGGACCAGACTCTTCAAGAAGCCTCTGCTGTGAGTGGATGCTGTGTCCTTGCGTCCTCTGGCCCTGTGCTTTTTGGCCCTGGTCTTTTA
This sequence comes from Pampusana beccarii, assembly GCA_013399365.1. Taxonomy (NCBI): domain Eukaryota; kingdom Metazoa; phylum Chordata; class Aves; order Columbiformes; family Columbidae; genus Pampusana; species Pampusana beccarii. Next base: position 330,238 of record VWYH01004974.1, read on the forward strand.
AAACACTCATAAGTAGTGTGGAAATACTAGTGTATAATAGCACTGTGTGTACCGACTGTGCTGTGGCTTGATCAAAGCACTTGACATCCACTGGGCCAAGGACTAAGCCTGCTACGAGTCCATCCAGGGTGACAAAGCTCTGTAAAACCAACTTTTCTTCTGTTTCCAAGGAGTAAAAATGCATACGGATGATGAGGTGTAGTGTTTAATTGCAACCTGTTGCCAACAGTAACAATAGCACTCAGTCTGGAGACAATTGGGAGGTTATTTTGACAACTGCAAGAACCTTTTTTCACCCTCCTCCTCCACAACCAAACAGTTTGCATTAGTTTTCCACAGAGAAATTCAGTGATAATCATCATTTAAATTATAAGTAAACATAAACAGTATATGTAAAAAACCAAACCAAAACAAAAAACCCAAAACCCCAAAAAAACCAAAAAACCAAACAACCAAAACAGGACAAAAACCAAAACCAAAAGCTCCCCCAAACCAAAACCACAATTGCTGAGAGACCAAACAAGTACTGAAGTTTACCTGTCACCTAGAACAAGTCTGGACACGAATGATGAAAAAGCTGCCTTCATCCTTGGTTATGAGTAAGAACCCTTTCTGGGATTTTGTTTTCATGGCTAGAAGGAACTGTATACTGTACTGTAAGCTTCTTTCTGGAATTTCTGCCTCTGGCCATATAGCCTGTATGGCCAGACAGCTGGCAGCTCATCTTGCAGCTGCAGGAGGGGAAAAGCGACTCAGGTGGGGATGCTGCTGACCCTGTAACCTGGTGTAGAGCCAGTGGATCCCAGAGAGCCACTGCTGTCCCTTGTCTGTGATCTGCTCCTAGCTCACCCTTCTCCCTTGGCTACCTGACACGTACCTGCATCTCTCACCATTCTGAAAATGTTCACTATGTGGCTTGATGGACACAAAAAATGCCCCCTCCCCACTGTGAATTTACGTGAAATGGACCCAAATTGTGGAAATCTCATGAGATTAGGCAACTCCGTAAGATTTCCATTCTTTTTGGCTTTGCTCAGAGAGCAGCTTGGATTTTTCTCTCAGATTTGAAAAGTTATTCAGATTTGGATCTCAAAGTCAAACCACAGTCTAAAATCAGATCAGGTCTCCTTAGCTCAGCTTTTAAAACAAAAATGCATTACACTCAAAGCACATTAAAGGCAAAAGGCTGTCTTAATGCAATAATATAACTGGACAGTCAAAATAAAGCAGCACTGGGAAATGCATAAGTTAATAATGCCTTGTTATGTATCCTGTATCTTTTATGGCATGAATTTTATAGTCTAAGTGGTAGTAAGATTAGAGGTAGGTGAATAATTTATAGCAAATAATTTATTTAATGAATTCCTCTTCCATTTCTATTTGCAAATTGTTTGCGAACATCCTGTGGTTTCTTTGCGTTTTACTTATTTTAAATTACTTACTGAATAGCTTCTACAAATAATATTTGACATACCACATGCTTATGAGAAGGGTTTTTTTTCTGTTTCCTTTGCGGGGGAGCTGTATTTCAGCTCCAGTTTTGGTTGCTCCACACTGATACAGAGCAAAAGTTCACACCATAGTATTTCGCTGTCCTGACAGGTTAAAGTAGTTGTTAGAATTAAGCTGTTTCTGAAAGATATAAAGAATTAGCTATTATTTTTTAATAATTATTCGGATTATTGGTGTGGATAGGCAGGTTCAAATTTCAGTTTTTCCAGCGCGTGCTAAAATTACTTAATGTGCTACTTCCTTGTGTATTCACGTCACTAAATTAGAATAGTTGCAGAAATGAACAGAAATATGTAAGGCCCACAGTCAGCAGTGCTGTGCATATGCTTGACTTCAGGCATATTCTTGAGTAGATGCATAAGTGGTAGAGTGGCAAATGATGAACTTCAGCATATGTTTAAGTGGTTTGCTGAATTAGGGCTCAAAAATATAGAACAAAGCAAATTTATCTTTCATGAAAGTGAACATATGAGAGAACTTTTTTTCCTCATCTTCCATTATCGAGCAGTGTGTCTTTCAGATGGGGCGGGGGAAGCAACGATATAAATATTGCATTAGTTTGCAATATTTCTGATTTCATCAAATAAAAGACAGTTCACCTGAAATTTCCCACACATGTCATCCTGTGCTCTTTTCCCTTAAATACTGGGGTAAATAACACAAAGAACTAAAAAGAAAAGAGCTGTTGGTTTTACTTATTATTTTATTTATGTCTTCATCTTTCAAGATGGCTCAGTTTTCAGAATGTTTTCCATGTACTTTTATTGGCTTGTCTCTCTAGAGAAAAGTTAATTCTGAAACATTAAATAATGCTCGACAAAAGTGACCCTCACAGAAAGGAGAACTTTCTCTGGATCTATGAGGAATAGCTGTGAGTTACTTTAGCAGCTTAAAGCACTGTCACAGCAATATAAATTGTACTTTCCTGTGCATGTTTTAGAGGCTACGCATTGTGGAAGGCAGCTTCTGGAGTTATGTGATGTACCTTTCAGCTTTGTAATGCAGGTAATGTTTTGTTGGTCTGCCTGAAAATCACAGTTAAATAATTCGTTTTATGGGTTTGTCAGCCAGTGAGACATCTCCTTCCCATTTGTGCCTTCAGGCTGACCTGTGTGGAGTCTCTTATGTCTAGTAGAGGGCTGAGGGTAGCCTGGTCTTTCCCCCTAGCAGTGAATACCTCACCTATACCTACCTGCCTAATTTCATTAACCTTATGGAAAGAAAACTAATAGCTTTGAGACCTTTGCTCCTCTGTCAGAGGAGGGATGGATACAGGGGCCTCGTGTGCCAAGGCAACAACTGTTTGCAGGCCGCGATGCCTATGGGCATATTGAGTGGAGTAGCTAGCAGAAGATCACAGGCAGCTCAGGCAACTGTGGTCTGGGAAGCCGGGAAGAGAAAAAGCCACCTCTGGGTGATGGATGATGTGTGGGAGGTAGCTGTAGAAGTAGGCAGTGACTTCTGGGTAAGGAAAAGTGATTGTTCTTGTTGACTTAAAAGAGCTAAAATGACCTCTTTGGAGTAGAGATTCAAAGGAGAAAGATGTTGTTTCTTAAGCTATGGTGATCAGAAACGTGTCCAAGCCACGCTCTGTACCAAAACACAGACCAGATATACATATCACAAGGACAAGCCTGCAAAATGTGGTCATCAGTGTCCATCAACGCCTTGTATGCAAGCGACTTACCTGAAAAGAAGGCTTTTTACAAAGGGAAGTTTTTTGATCTCTGCACACGTTTATTGCCCCTTAGGTCATGGCCTAGATCCTGATCTTGCACATATGGAAATCAACAGGGCAGTTTCAGGTCTGTGTGGCTGGGAAGATGAGGGAACATTTGTAGGGCAGAAGAAAGGAGTGCTGGACCTGGACTAGCAGTGTGTGCCACAGGGGGGACTGCAGAGTCCCTGGGCTGATGCATTTTCTCCATCTATTATTCCTATTTATCAGTCTGCGCTCCTTGCCTGCCTGTCTTCTTCCATGTCCTGTTGTGTGATCCCAGCTCCAGGGCTGGAGAGGATCCTGCAAGGAAAAGCTGGCAGTGGAATTCTGAATTTTGCATCGGCAATCTTTTCTCATCTTTTTAGGGCTTTCAGCACATTAATCACATAAAACTTATTCAGGCTTACTGCTCATCCCCAGCACCTTTAATGACCCCAGCGATGAACATTGTGGAATTAAAATGCAATCACCTATCCCAAATGAGATAAGCAGCAAATGGCTGCAGTAGTCTGCCATGGGTTCTTACACACTACACGGATGCCTTTAGCAGCAAAATAAGTAGCACTGCATTGGGTTTACAGGGACAATGATGCGATATCCTGCAAGGGCTGTAGGCACTTGTATCTATGACAGGAACATCAAGAGACTGCTTGAGGCAATTGCATCCTTTTTATTTTGAGACCAGAGCCTGGTCAGCTCAGGAAGGTGGGAGATCAAAGGCCACTTCTGAATTTATCTTAGGCTCACTTTCAATAGAGCCTTGGGATTAAAATGGCAGAACAGGTTAGTTTGAAAAGAAATGTGGCTATGTCTCCATCCAGTGGCTAGTGCCACTGATGACGAGTTGGCATCCCACAGAAATTCAGCTCTATATGAGAACTCCCAAAAGGAGGATGTGGCAGAAGGGAGACTGCCTTCCTAAGACCAACTTTTACTGAGGTCTAAGATGTGTCTCGTCTTCTGCCTCTCTGTTTTGCTCCCTCTTAAGTGTTATAAATATACATTTGTTAGTAGTAGCAATTAAATAATAATAACAATTATTATTAAATGTTTTACACTCCTTTGGGAAAGATCTTTGCTGTGCCAACAGGTTCTGCAGTGACTCCTGTGGGATGTTGTACAGTTTCAGACCTAAATGGCTGTGGTCATACATCAGGCTGTGTGTGTGTGTGTGTCACAGTCAGCCAGGACAAGTCGAAACAGGCAAAAGGAAAGAAAATAGACAAATTCTGCATCCACAGCAGCTGGAGTGAACGTCAAACAGATGGGCTCTTCCACCCCGATTATCCTAACCTCCTAAATATAGAAATACAGGATTTTTTTCTCTCTCTCTCTCTTCTTCTCCTCTATTTTTTTTTATAAATTTAAATTACCCGAGGGGGTGGTGTTAGCTCATGCTAGGGCAGTGCTAACGAGTGCAAATAGAAGTCATCTGCTGACAGAGTCAGATCACGGCTTCTGCTCATGACTCTTCCCCCCACCCTGCCCACACACACATTTTCCATTGGAAGGGTGAGGACTGATAGGAGCTGAAGCTGCCCTCTCTGGGGAGGTGGGGGGATACATATGTGTGCAGACTTTTATTTCAATCTGTGTTTATGCAGATATGCAGAGTAAATAAGTATCAAAGAAAATGGGTAAGAACTGTATATCTTCACTATCTCCTGCAGATGGTTTGGTAAGTAGAAGGGGCAGCTGCACTTCAAGTCACTGGAGGAGTTTGCAGCTATGTTGGCTATCATTGCACAAGCACACTGATAAGTATGGGGTAGAAAGGTGTGGGGTCTGCTGTTATCCTCTCCCCACTCTGCATTTTTATGCAGTGTGCAGAGAGGCTGAGCAACCTGATCTAGTTGGAGATGTCCCTGCTCATTGCAGGGGGATTGGACTAGGTGACCTTTGAAGGTCCCTTCCAGCCCAAACTATTCTATGATTGCTGGCAGTGGGCTGGCTGGCTGTGCTTGAGCACCCTTGTCCTTTTTTTGTAGTGGTTGGCACCAGTAAAGCAGCAGCAAGGCAGCGTTTTGTGTGATTTATTTATTATTTTTTTCTGACCTTTTTTGCTGTACTGAGCCCTTGGGTAGGGAAACTCTTCTGAGTTTGTTTGGTTTTGTTTGTTTATTTTTTGGTTGGTTGATTGGTTGGTTGTTTTTTTTTCCAGTGGGTATACACAGCACCTCACCAATGCTGTGTTTTTCATTCACCTTCCAGATTACAGTTCTTTTGCTTTTTCTTGTCCTGGGGCTGAATTTCATACCTGTCCTCTGGCTTTTGTTCCCTGCCCAGCCATGGGAGCAGGAGGCAGGGAGAGGGAGGAGGAGATGCGGTGTGGAGAACGTGTTAGAGGAGTGTGGAGCAAGTGTGAGGCCACACACCTTGCCCCTGCACTGCTGGTTATCTGAACCATGATGGGCACACACATGGGCCTTGCTCTCCCCACCTCGAGGAAGGGAATGACAGGGGCTTGTTTCTGAGGATGCTGATAGGGAAAACCATTATGTTGGTGGTATATTGCTGTTACTGCCATAAGCATGACCTAAGACTTGTAGTGAGGATGAAGTTTTGCAGCAAAATTGTGCAGGCTTGGGGCCCAGCCAAGCAAACTGCAATGTTTTTTTCTTTGTTATTATGTACAAGGGTGTGTTGTGCTCTGTGGGGGTATCTATACTAGTATCAGTGTAGATATACAAATAGACCATGAATAAGACTTCAAAGACTCTGTGAAGAGATTCTTTATCTTATGGGCTGCTCTCCATGTAAGGATTGTGCGTGCTTTGTTAAAACTCTCAGGGCTCATTTTGCTTCCGTGCTCATGTTCTCCTGCAGAAACCCACACAGTTGCAACCTTAATTCCAGGTGCCAGAGTGCTGTATGTACCATTGGCACATATAGCATCTGCATCTTTCTTGGAGGTCTCCTATGTGCAGGAGAGGTTGGAGGAGACTGTCTGGGAAAGGTGTGGAGTTTCCACCATGGAAGAAGACCTCTAAGAACAGGCTTAGCCAGCAGCTGGCAGGTGGACAAGAGCTGTAGGAAATCCTGCCTGGAAGCAGAAGGATGAAGCTGGTGGTTTCCTGAGGGTTGCAGTGCAGGGAATTGTAACTCTTGGTCTTTTCAGGGTAAAGTGCATTCTTTTGTTACCCTGAGGTCGACGTTGTCTGGACCATAAAGCAACCAGATGCTATAAATACTGGGTAGCACAGCAAAAGCAAATGCATCTGGAAGCTGCCTCTGGAAACAGTATATGTTTGGCACAGTGGGGGTCGTTCCACTGATAATAAGCCTTACAGGAGCTATGTTCATATTTGCGCTGTGTTCCCTAGAGCCTGGGTCAGGAGAGGGCTTTGCAGCCTGGATGCAGTGCCAGACCTGATCTGACTTCCACGTGTTTGCTTAGGACTCAGGATAAGCTCTCCCATATACTGCGTATGAGGGATCACAGCAGAGAGGTACCTAATTGGCTTTGCAGGAGAGGAGCTTTGGCACAGTTTGTTCACTCCGATTCACGAGTGGCTGTATCAAACCTGGCTGGCACAGCGCGGGGTCACTCGAGCATCTCTTGCGCTGTGCACTTGAGTACTCCTGATGAGCAGCATCTCAGGGGTGCAGGCACACCCGTGCTGGCTCCGTGTGCTGCCTGCTTGGCAGGGCTGCCTCGCTTAGGCTTCCAGCCACCGTGCGCTCGATCTGTCTCTCGCAGCAGCTTTGCCTCATTCACGCTGTGCAGAGCCAGGGCTAGTCAGCCAGCCGGACCCGCGGTAACCCCGACGGGAGCCCCCACCGTATGTCTGCACCAACGGCATGGTTAATCTGCAGCCTGGTTAGATCGTCTCTGGAGATGATAACAGTATTTTAGGATTAAAAAAAAAAATTACTGCTATCAAGGAGACTGGTTGTGCTTGTGTTTAAAGATGCCTGGTATTTTCACTTATACTTTTCACTTTTTCTTGCCTGAGTTTAACTCTCAGTAAACAGGGTTAACAATGTCTCTGATTACAATTGTTGCCCCCTCAGTAACTATGATGGTCATTATTGTTATCCTGTCTTTGCTTCGAGACACTTAACAATCTTGCCAGATTTTAAAAAGTTGGGCTGAAACTCTCCCATCCCCAAATTCTAGCTCACATTGAATTTGCATGGAACAATTTAGCCACCTCTCTCATAATTTTGAGAATAAGATTAAGGGGGGAAAATGGGTTCCTGTGTGTTTGAAAAGGGTTTGGTGTTTTGTTGGTTGTTTTTTTGTTTTTTTTTTTTTTGATGCTGCCTTTCCTCTGTGTTGAACAGCCAGACCTTGAAGAGCAGAAGAAGGATGGTCTGTGTGGCACAGGTGTACTTTCTGCCACCTTTTAGAAAATCTACCTGAATTTGGCTAGGTAAAGAGCCTTTGAAAATTCAAATCCGATTGTCCATGTGCTCAGCAGAGGCACCTCAGAATTTGGGGAAGAAAAAACCCTGGAATTTTCACCCCCTTGCAGCTGCTGTGTGTGATGGGGATGTGCCTTTTGCTCCCCCCAGCATGCAGACCATGCTGAGCAGGTACTGGGACAAACCCAGACCTCCCCTGCAGGTGCTATGAGCTGAGCAAGGGCTGGTGTCTGGCAGTAGGAGTGGGGTGCAGGTGCATGTCTTCCTCACCTGCTCAGGGGACTTCCTTAGTCATGTTTGGAGGTGATGAAGGAGCAAGCCATCCTGCTCATGTTCAAGGAGGGAGGGAGCTGGTGAGGGAGGTGACCAATGCAGGAGGTGCCTGGGGACAAAGGAACATGGTGAGAGTAGGCATGCACCAAGGGATGGGGCTGGGGAGAAGGGAGGAAGTGGAGCCAAATGGGACTGGATGGAGATGGGCACTCACTGGGGGTGAGTCAGAGTGATGGGGCCTCCCCTAAACCTTCTCTGCTTCAGACTGAGCAGTCCCAGCTCTCTCAGCCTTTCCTGTGGGAGATGACGGTTGCGCAGGAGGGTTAAGACTAGGAGTGGGGCTGTGCTTTTCCAGGGACCCTGTGGCCTGAGGAAATTCAGAGGAGAACAGCAGGATGAGTCTGGGATGAGCTGGACAAGCAGACCAGCATTCCAGCCAAGAGGAATTGAAAAGCTGGAAGAATTTGCTCGTGAAGGATGCAGGATGCTATGCAGCCAAGCACCCCCCAAAAAAACCCCACAGGGACTGAATGATTCTGTCTTCTGGGTGAGACTTGCAGGTATACCGTAAATAAAAGAGGCAGTTGCACATTTAGTATAAGGTTAATAAAAAATACAGGATTAAATCTGTCCTCAGTTTCTGTCTGTCCTGGAGGTTGGAAGAAACAGGAACAAAGAAAAGTATATGATCTTTATTTGTTTGTTTGTTTTAGTACATGGTCAGCTACGTTTTAGCAGTGCCAGTGGATGTGGTGTCTGATGCAGTTACTTTTCTGGTGGTCACTTGAGTGATTAAACAGTTTGCTTATAAACTATTTTGGTGAAGGCTGGTACTCACACAAAAGGGGTTAAAAAGGAGATGAATTAACAAAACAAGGTAACGACTATTAATAATTGTTATATTGGTAACAACAAACACAGTTAATTAAAAAAAATCCAGAGGGTTTAAATAACTGTGAAGATGACTGCCCCTTTTTTGTCCTTTCCCTGTTAGGTGTATTATATTCCTGAAATGTCTCCTGTCACTTCTGTGCTGAGAACTCACTGGTGTGGTGGTCATTGACTGTCTGTCTGGGGTTTGCTGCTGACCTGTTTAACAGCAGAAGAGTTTTGGTGCAGGGACCATCTAGCAAAACACGTCGTGGGACTTCTGCAGTACAAGTATTTCATCATTGTTGCTGGCAGTATAGGCAGAGTCTGTTTCTTCCTTCAGAAAGAAAAATGGCAAGGAAAAGGAGAGAGATGACTCCAGTATGAAGTAAATGTCTTCACCTGATGGCTGAAAATGTAGGGAGGCTGATGGATGGGAAAAGCATAGGCGCTGAATTTCCCCAGGAGCAGCACATGGTGGGCAGCACGTTTTTGTTACCCAAGCGGAGGAATCGCACCTGGGATCTCCGGCAGCAAGGACTGCCAAAAGTAGTGGGTAAGCTCACATATGCCATGTTACTTGCACTTCTAGTCTCTGCCCCAGCATTGCAGCATCTGGGGAAGAGGAGCCACTGAACGAGGCGGGGAAGCCTCTTTCCCTGGCAGCAGCCAAAAGAGACTCTTTGGGTATTAGTGCTCTATCCCTGCTTTTGTTTTTATTCAGAAGAGTAGAAGTTGAGGACAAAATGGTCTCTTGGCTGTATGTGATGTGTGTTTTGTGGAGGCTGTCTCACCCAGCCTTTTGCAAAGGTGGACAGTGAGACTCTTGCCCATTCAGTTAGGCCAAATATACCAGACTTTGGTGCTAAAGCTGGACTCCTTTATTTTTACTGATACACATCAGGAGCAGTCACCTTCTCTTCAAAGTGGTGAGTTGCTTTCTTGGGAGGCTGAACAAAGCTCCCAGGTTTAATCTTAAAGCAAGTGCTGAAGATGTTTGGTCCTGGTGAAGATTAGACTGCGAGTACCTAAGTGGATGGGGGTCCCTTCCTTTATGCTCTCAAAACCATGAAAGAGTTGGTCCGATTCACATGGAAATGGCTTCCGCTCCCTGACCTACTCTAATTTAGCAGGGTTTTGCACAGAAGCCCTTGTTTAGAAGCAAGATAGATGGTGGTGTTTTTCAGGGCTTGTGCAGAGAGCAATTAGTACAGCACAAAGGAGCCTGGAGTCCTCAGAGCACCTTCCTCCTGCCTTACGTGGTACCTGGGCTGCAGTGGGTCAATTGGAAGTGAGAGGGGAAGCTGATCAAACACAGCACTGATAAAGTTGCTGGGGTTGCTTTCTCCCTCCCCCCTTGCTTGCACTTCTTCATCATGGAGAAAAGGCACCAAGGCCTGTAAAACCTGTGCTGAGGCCACCACACCTTATCAGCTCCAATGAGCTGGCCTCCTGCTGTCGAGTGGGGTTTGTAAACATTCCTTATCATGTGGGGGAGTTGTGGTGTTTGGCTATCCTCATCTGCCTTAGAATCATAAAATCATAGAATCACGTTGGTTGGAAAAGACCCTCAAGATCATCAAGTCTGTTAACACCTTAATGCTCTTAAGTCTTCCTACAGGCAGAATCAGTTGTGTGGCTGTTCACTGCATGGGCAGTCCTGGAAACCAGCAAGAAAACTTTGTGTTTAGCTTTCCTAGTCTGTTGCTCTCTGATTATGTCAGGACCCAGTGCTCTGTGATCTAAGTTACCAGTAACACAAAGAGCTGGAGCAAGCAGGCTGTGGATGCAAAGTTTTCTTTTTTTTTCAGTCACATTCACCAAGTGGTTGCTAATTGAGTGTAAATAATTTTCAAACCAATTGTGAACTGGAAGTAAAGAATTTTTTAGACTGTATGTTGTGAAGGATCTGCAGAAAGCAAGAGAGCTAAAATGGGCACCAGTCATTACCCAGAGACTAACTGAACCACTTTCTCCTACAAGAAGAAGAGAGCATCCTCCTCTTCCTTGCCCTCTGGTCTCCAGGTGTTCTATCTGTGCTTGAGTCACTATTGAAAATATAAGAGGGACTGGTGCTGTGAGAAACCCACAGAGAGAGGCTTTTAATTCCTAAGGGCAACACACATCTGCAGAAGAAGTTTCATTGCTCTGTAGAACACATTAGTCTTTCCCAATGTGCATGTGTAGCTTTTTAATCAAAGCAATCACCCTCCCACCTCTATGAGCCTTGAGAAGACCTATTTCTGTTGTGTCTGCCTGTGACACTTTGTGCTTTATCACAATGGTTTGGAGAAAGGCTTTCTTGCCTACTGGGGGAGTTTGGAGACTGTCAGGTTTCTGGATGGATGAAGCCTTCCCCATGCTTTTCTGAAGTTTTATTTCCAAATGTTTTCCTGTTGTCTAGTAGGTAGTTAGGAAACAGAGCAAATGAGAAACATTGGGAGCAATTACTTTCTAAAGTGAAGGGTGAAGGTGGGCAGAGGATGGATACACACATTTCATTTGTTCAATTCATGCTCTCTGTTTTTCCCTTTTGAATATCTTTCCTGTGGGTGACACAGGAGTTTCTGGCAAGCCCAATTAAAGACCAGGGTTCAGTGGGTAATTTATTTTTTCTTGTGGCCTGTGACCATGTCCTGTAATTATTAAACTTTGGAATAAATCCCAGTGAATTACTTTGAAACCGCCTCCCTGTTATCCCATTACCAACACTGAAGACGGAAATGAAAACCCCAACTTTTTGGTTTTGCTCCTGCCCGAGAAAGGAATGTGCAAACTAAAGGTCATTTTTAGGCTCTGTCTTCTCCTGGTGTCCTACACAGAGAAACAGCGCATGAGAAAGAGATGCCATTGATACTGGGGGAAGAGATGTTACCCCTGTCTGGTCAAGCCTGATCTAGGATGAAGACTGGGATGAGAAGAGAGATCTGGGCCTCAGTTGTCAGGCTCTCTAGGGTACAGATTCTTTCCCAGGCTCTTGTTGGATGAGTACCTAGAGTTAATTTAGACTGATAGCACCACAGGGTAGCACAAGCACAGCTGTGAAATTAAAGCCACAGGTCGGCTTGTAGAATTTCCTGTGATTGAAGTCATAATGTCTCCTCTTAATTAATTTAATTCAGGTTTAATTTATTGAGGGTTTGCCTTGATTTATTTCATTGCTGAATTGCTTGCTCAGATGGCTTGTGTGAAGAACCACTGCATTTTCTTGCAGCCTGGAAAGGTGTGGTATCATGTAATGATCCAGCATTAAGTTACTGATGATGCTACACCCATCCTCTCGCCTTGTTCCACCCCTCCACCAGAAGAGAGAAAAAAATAAAAAAGTGAGAAGGAAGGGATGGTTTCACAGGTTCTGCTATTTGAAGAAGAGAGAGAAATTTCTTAGGACTTGATAATTTTTGCAGGGGATTATCAGCATATCTCTGCACCTGGCCTGCTACAAGTCCATAGGTAGGTGGCCTTACTCTTTGGGACTGTCTCTTCTCCACGTGTAATGCGGGTCATTTATATTTGAGATGTGCTTTTGGGATCACAGGCACGGTAGATACCCAGCCTCACTGAATTTGCTTCTCACAGAGCAAGGCAGCCAAGCAGTTATACCCAGCACCTCCCTCACTGGGGAGGCTGGATTCCCTTTATTCCCCCAAAGGTGTTTTGTTCTCTCCACTTCCAGCATCAGCTTGTACAGTGTGTGTGCTGGAGCATGTCTCCCCTTCCTCTGTCCCCTACCCCGTCTATGGTTTCCCCCATCTGAAGTCTTCCAGTGACCTTGTTGCTGTTGTTCTGGAGGAGCCACCGATCCTCCTCCTGCTGGCTGGGTGCAAGGCCCTAATTTCCATTTCAATAGCAAGTTTTCTGCTGAGGCTTCCCCACCACCCAGGCTGGTGAACAAAGAGCCCACTGTTCCCAGACGGGATGTTCAGCCAGCCCTGACGTCCCCGCCATCCTCAATGGGGCTTTTCAGCCCCTCTGCCAAAGCCCAGGGCGCCGGACTGGTGGGGGACAAGCTCCCAGCCCCGGGCAACATGCCACTTATTTTAAGCAGCCCCAGCCTGTCCCCACTTAGGGCTTTATGGTCTATCAGAGGCTTGTTTGACTCGCAGCTGGTTTTTGTGCAGTGCCGGGGTAATAAAACAGGGAGGGATAAGTCAAACTGAAGTGGCAGCAAGGGGTAGGAGGTGAGATAGGGTCCTTTGCCAAAGGCTTGAAGCATGCATGGGAGCAAGTGTGCATCATGCCCTGCCTGCCTTGTAGTTCACACTGATGCTTCAGGTCAGAGGCAGATCTGTGCCTCATGCCTGGTGTTTTCTTCTTAAAAAAACCATCCTGCCACACAGGTAGCTTTCTGTATTTTCGTTTGTTCCAGACACAAAGCTGTTGACTCCCAGTCTTCAAGATTTCAGGATAAAGGTGGGACAGAGGAGTATCATCTAACCCCCTGCCCTGGGACCTATGAACCTGGGCACACTAAACCCTCCTGCCCCATCCCACCGTGCTGAGCATGTCACCAGGCAGGACCTTGCAGTGAGCTGGCTGGGTTTGAAGCACTGGTGTCTCATTACTGCAGCCAGATGCAGATCAGGGCTGGCAGCCCCCTCTGGTAATTTTTTTTTGGAGTTTTCCCTCCAGATGATGCTAGTGCAGGTGTCACAACAGATTGGTCTCTGCCGTGGGGAAGCCCCTCTCCCTAGAGAGGTGTGGGAGAACTTGACTACTTCTCCTGCTCTCTTCAGCTTCCAGGAGCTTTTGGTGGCATGAGGAATCCCAATTGCAAAGCCACAAAGGAGTTCCCAGCATTGTGATGTGCCAGGGTGATGGTAGGCATCGCTTTTCTGAGCTGTTTTCTTTACTTCTCCCCTGCCCCCATGTGGGTAGAGGTAAGGGATGCCAGGTTTGTTTGTGTTGTTCCTCAAATAGTGTCACACCAATGACATTTAAATTCGACAGAGCAGGCACAGGAGGGGCAGCAGCAGAGCAGGCTTCCCTCTCTGCTGCTATAGGAAGAGCCAGCTGGAGCATGGGGACTGTGACGAGGCCAGGCAGACTTCTGCCAAGGCTGGCAACAAACAAAGCCCACTAAAACTGGTTGCAATGTGTTAAATTGCCGGTTCACAGCAGACCAGAATGAGAAACCTTTCTCTTCTGTCAGTATGGGTAAATTGCTGAAAAGGAAAGGTAATGCTTGACTCCGATCACTTCTTAAAGTTTTATTTTACCTCATTTTCTCTCTCTCTTGCTTTTTCCACTGAGTACTTTTCATTTGTCCTTTACTGATGGCTTCTCATGTGCTGAGCTCTTGCAGTCATGTGCTCCCTTTGCTAATGGAGACATTAATTCAAATGAGCTACATGCCTTTGTAGCAAGCAAGTGGTGGAGAGTGTGCAGGGGTCCGTCGGTCTTGCATTTGACCTCTCTGCTTGAGCTCTGGTAGCAGGGTACGTGCTAGTGGTGGGAGGATGGCCCTGAAGCCCGCAAGCAGCATGGAGCTCATCCAGGTCCATGGTGGAGGCTTAGAGCAGATGGGCAACTACTTCTCTACTGCTGACAGGAGCATTAGAAATCCCGGGTTTCCAATTCCCCAGGCTCTGGGGGTCAGTGCCCTGAGGGATTCTCTGTGGTTACCCCAATGTTTGTGCTGTGCAGCCAGCCCTGTGTGAAGGACAGGCTGTTGTGTCTGCCTGCGGGGAAAGGGGCAGAAGGGAGAGTAAGTGACAGACCTGCAGTGGTGTGGAGGCACCTGGCTGCTATCCTGTTGTCTACTGACTTCATTGGGAGGTAGGCACTGAAACATTCCTGGCACCTGGACATAAAGAAATTACAAGGTGAGCAAATAGGTGGCAGTGGCTGGGAGAGGTACCAAGTCACCTTCCCAGCTGGGTGGAATAACTGCAGGATGATTCCTCCTCCTGAGAGCAGTCCCCTGGCTGCCTGTATCAGTGCTGGAAATCTCACTGCACTCTCAGCCTCTGTACACCCACAACTAGTAAGCAGGGCTTTCTTATTGGGATGGAGTCTCCCAGTTTGGTCTTATCTTAGAGGAGGGAATGTCCACTTTCTGATTTGGCAATATTTTGTGTGTGCCTGTGTCCCTATGATGGAGTGGTATCACTATGCTCTGAAAAGAAAAAAGTGGTGGGGTGTTGTGAAGGATTGTGGCTTTATATTGATCTTTTGGAAGGGATTATTTGTAATGTGAAAGGGTCAAAGTTAAAACATGTAGTAACTCACAATCACATTTTTTTTTGTCTCTTGGAAGAACACTTGCTCTTTGCCGAGAGGAAGAAAAAAGGAATAGAAAAACTCAATAAAAAAGTGTTTACAAACTATTGTTAGCAACAGCATGTTTCAAGGAAGCTAAACACTCGTTGTCTGAGGGTATAGGGGCTGGTGCTCTGTTACACTCAGCACTTCAGTGGAGTTGTGATAGCTGGCAGCCCCTGTGGATGTGCCCAAAGAGCGTTGTGGGTGCTCAGAGCCCAGCAGGGCCAGACCTTTCATTAACATTACCAACTGATGAAGAACACAGGACATAGAAGAAAATAAGCTTGTGAGTCCCACTGGAATTCTTGGGCTCCTGTTGGCAATTTTCAGGATGGAAACTTTAGGCAGGTTTTAACACAACCAACAGATTGTTGAAATCTTTGTACTTCTATGGGGTGTATAAACCCTGTAGGAGGGGACCTTCTTACCAGATAGCTTGTAAGTGCTGCACTCCCTCTTACAGATTTTATGCTAGTGAATCCTGTGGAATTTGTTCAAGCTGAGCAGCTCCACTTATACGTAAATGGTAATACGTAACTGAGCTGATCCTGTATTTTTTTTTAATAGTGGGGATTGTGGGGAATTCAGGAAGAGAAAAATACAGATGCTTTTGTTACTGTAACATTAATGTCTCAGATGAATAGGTTTCAAAATTGTGACATTTGGGAAATGTTATCTTGTCTTTATTGCATCTTGAGATGATTGTATTTTCAGTATGAATATTTCTTTGTGGTTTTTTTCCAAAGGCTGTTTTGCTGGATGATGAGTATGTAAAACGCTGAGATAAGGTTACTATGAGAACCTTCAGCATTTCATTTCCAGATTGAGAATGTTTAGCTATGAGCTGTGATGATAGTTCAGCTAGTTGTGGTTCATTTTTATTAACCTACACATGGTTGTCACCTGGCTGACTCACAATTAAGTAAAAGGAAATGTGGAAGTCACCCCCCAAAACCAGCCAAACCCAACGGTAGGTCTAAATACTGTATAAAACTATCTAAATCCATCCATGAATATGATTCTGGAAACAGCTCAGTGTTTTCTCTGACAGCTTCATTCTGAATTCTTAGGGCTTTAAATTTGCACTTCCCGTTCTGGGAAGGGAGCCTCCCTTCACTAGCATCTCTGCGTAATTCAGCAGGACATTTTCAATAAGAAAGGAAACCCTTCCCGAGAGGAGTAGGATCTTCGTCTGCACAATGATACTTGGGCAGTTGAACTTTTTTTTTTTTAAATTTTATTTTTGTGATATTTGTATCTGTTTTGCTCTGTTTGCTTGTTTTGTCCCTTTTGGATCTATAAATATCAAGTGTCCTGAGAACAGTTAAATTGCCCTCTTTCACTTTCCCGCATGACCTACAGTGCCTACCATTGTGAATGGGCAACGAGGAGAGAACAAAATGCTTATGCTCATTAGGGTTTTGTGGTTTTGGTAACAGTGTGCCCCTTGTTTTAGATTCAGATATGCTTGTCTGAACAGCCTGATAGGAGAGATGGGTTCCTGCTGGCACAGCAGGTGTATCTATCCAGCAAACACAGGGCCCTGGCAGCAGTTGCAGCAGGCTGGCTCCTGGGTCATGCTGCCTGCCACGCTGGAGGAGGGACTGGGTAGCTCTGGTGGACTGGCACTTCCCAGTATTCATCAGGGGAGTAAATTATTCCAGTAGAAGCTATTTCCCTCCCCATGGCACCTTCCTGTCTCTTTTGCAGAAAGGATGCTGTGGCAGCAGCTGCCACTGCTGCAGCTCTGCAAGTCTGTGCAGATAACTCGCAGCAAATTGCAGAGAAAATGTCTTCTTTCTGCAGGGGTTTAATTAGGCTGTGAATCACATTAGCGGAGAGGGCATGCTTACTGTGCCATACGGTGGACATCACTCAAGCTGGGTGTGAAGGGGCAGGCATTGCACGGTGAGCAGCAGAGACTGAACCATCCTGACTTTGCTCCCCGAGACTTGCAAAAGCTGAAGAAAATGCAGCACTTGCAGCAGCATGCCGTGTTTAAGCCTGGTCACAGGATGCACTGCCAGAACTGTGCAGGACCTCCAGAGACATGAGTGCTCTGGCAGATCATCCTTCTAGAGTAGGGTGTCTGTTGTTGCTGTGTTGTGATCCTCCTGTCCTACTCTGTCAGGCTGTTTTTTAATGATGTGTAAGGAAATGTGGTATTGTGAAGGTGGCTTTGGTGCTGTGAGCAGGCTCCACATTGCCCTCTGAGCCTGTGTTGGAAGACTTGTAAGCATTTAGTCATCTGTGCTTTAACTTGGCTCATGGGCAGGGCAGTGGGGATGCTGTGGGGCAGTAAGTGGGGACATTGGCCAAGCTGAGTTTCTGGAAATATTTTCCTGCTCTTTGTCATTTTTCACGAGGACTTAAAACTGGATGATGAAATAGAAAGTAGATCCCCGAACAAAATGCTGTCCTCAAAACCAGTAGTGATCAGAAGAAAGAGAATATGCATAAAGTTAGAGACTGCAGGGAAGGAGCTGGGATGGTTTATTTTGTGCCTGAAGCCTAAGCAAGCAGCTGGTGAGTGAAATCACATACACATTCACACACCTAAACATAGCTCTACATTTCTCAATAACAGTGTAGTAGCATGACCACCACATATGTAAGATCATGTCTGTGCTAAAGGGGCATTACCCAGGGAGAGCTGTGCTTTTGGGAACTGCAAAGGAGAAAATAATTGATATATATTGCTGGAAGACCAAAAAGGTTGCAGAAGCAGAAGTAACTGTGCTGTTTAGGCTTCTTTTTTACATTTTTATTTATTAAAATGCTCTAGTTGCAGAGGAGCTGTGCTCATTATTTATAAGTGTCGCTAGCGCCTTGAAATGGAATTTGCAGGCACTTTGATAAATGTGGTGAAAGCTTGTCTGGTGTCACTGCCACTTCTCTAAAGTGCCTCCTGCATCCTCTGCTGAATCGCTGTTTCATCAGTTTGGACAGCAGCGTTCCTCAGCGAATTGCAGTAAAAGTCTAGTTGCATCATCCCATGCTAATGGAAACGGAGCAGGAGGGAGCAAAAGCCGTGTGTGTCCTGTAAGTGCTAGGCAGAGCAGGGGCAGGAGGAGACAGCCCTGCTGAGCCTCACTCACATCTCCATCCTGCTGTGTTTGGTCGGACAAAGGCTCGTGTTCTGTATCATCATGGGCACACTTTTCTTTTGCCCTGTGCTGACAGCAAGGAATGCCATTCGTGTTTGAATCTCCTGTGCCAGAGATCAGAAATTAAATTGTTCCAGCGTCAGCCCCTCCTTCCCATCATCCCAATGCGTGTGGTGGGGTTAGGCAACTGATGGGCTGTATGTGGTGCTGTCCTGACAGCTGAGCACAGGGAGCATTTAAAGGGCTCAAAGAATGCAACTCCCCTAGGATTGCAGAGGACCGAATTGTTGACATTGAAAAATCTAGTGACCAAAACATAAGGGGAGAAAGTGGAGTGTATTTTTTTTTTTTAATAAAAACNATCAACAATAACAAAACAACAACTCCCCCAAAAACTTGTCTCTTCCTTTGGGCAGAGGTATTGCTCTTAGCTGGTCTTGCTGAGCGCAAGCTGCACTTGTGCTGAAGCGGGTGCCTGTCAAGATGATGAGTCAAAGCCAAGGTTGGCCTGCAAGGGGGGAGTTTAGAAGAGCTTGGACTGTTTAGCCTGAGTAAAATGGTAGGGGGAGTATGAGAGTACTCTGCAAATATGTCAGCAGGTAAACAGTGTGATGGGGGAGGAGCTTTTTAATACTAAGGGAACATGCTGGCAACAGTACAGGCTCTTGTACATCAGTTGGGGTAATCTGGTATGGGAGTTAAAGGAATATTTTGAACCATTAGTGTGATGGAGCTTTCAAGCAGAATAAAAGGAGCGAAACACCCATAGTTTTTAAGATGAGTCTCAATCTGACTGTGAAACGGATTATATGATGGGGCCCAGGCTCTGTGTGCTAGTAGATGCTGTCTTATGCTGCTTCCTATGTTCCTAGTCTCACATTAACAATATGGGCTTTATGTACGAGATATACCTAAATAGAAATCATAAATCAAATAGTGGTTTGCAACTTCAAACTAATTTCTTGTGGTTTTGTTTCTTCCTTTTTTGTTTGTTTGGGGTTTTTTGTTTTTTGTTTGTTTGTTGTTTTTTTGTGTGTGTGTGTGGTTTTTTTGTTGTTGTTTTTTTGTTGTTGGTGATGTTGGTTTGGTTGTGGGTTTTTTTGTTTGTTTGGTTTGTTTTTTTTAAATGGTTCCTTTCAGAGTGTCCTTTTGACCTGAATATGCCACAGCAGCATTTCAGCCGGTGCCCAGGTTTCCCTTTTCCCCCTCCTTGAGCCATCTCACTTTTGTGCAAGCTATTTCCACCAATGTGTAGTGCAGCTCAGCACTTTTGGGGGCTGAAAGCTGTTTACCGGCTAAGAGGGCAAGAGTATAAAACTATTTTCAGCACCATGACCCACCTTGGCCGATTGGATTGTGTCTGCCAATCCTATTTGTTGGAGATGGGGTCACGTAACCTGAAATAGTTCCTGCTCTTTGCTTTCACCTCCGGCTCTTGTGCCTACAGAGTGACTGGGTTGTGGTGCCTGTGCTTTAATACCTGACCTCTGGATGGAAGAAGGGCAGTTTGGGATTTTGGGTTGAAGCTCCTGTTCCCTACCAGGCGGTTGCCCCTTTCTCCCCACTGATGCCCCATGGAGCAATGCCCTTATGCCACAATGTGATGTCGCTCTCTGCCCCTGTGGAGTCAGTCACAGATGTGTCTAGCTCTGACCTTCAGCTCTCTAAGCCTCTGTCCTTCAGGTTTTTGTCTTGCTGAAAATCGGTGGGGCTTGTGAAGTGGGTGGGCATTGAGGAGTGGCTGCTGGGCAGTGTGGAGCAGTGGTATCAGGCTCCACAGGTTGGGTTACTGACCCTCCTGGAGAATTTGGGTGCTTACCAAGGAATTACTGACACTTTGATCCCGAATCCCAGCTCATCCTGTGCAGGCCCCAGAACTGCAGTGGATAGAAGCTTAAGGATGTATGCTTTGTGCAGCCATCATGGGACTGATTCCTGGCTGCTCGGTGGTTGCAGGGCTGACCTGGCACAACCCTGTTGTGACTGAGTAGGGGGAATAGGATGAAGGCCATGGCCAGAATGAGTCTGGTGGTGTGGGCTTACTCAATAAAGCAGCCAGCATTACAGCCCAGGCACCAGCCTCAGCCTAAACCTAGGCTTGCACCTAGGGTTTTGGTGAGTAGTGGTACCTCAGCATACCACTGCAGCACTTCCGTTCTTGCCTGCGCTCCCCCCTCCTGATGGTCACATATAACTTGGGGTGGTCAGGAAGGGTTCAGCAGTTAAGTCAGGTAAGGAAAGGGGCATTGATAACCTCTTCTACAGTTCACTTCAAATGCTTAAAGTATGTAAGAGTCCTGAAAAATCTATGGCCTAAATGAAGCCGAGAACAGAAATTGCTGCTTGGCCCAAACAGTGTATTTCAGACAGGAACTGAGGTGTCAGGTTCTTCTTGGTGCAGTAACTAAACAGTACACTTCCAGGATCCATTTTTATCTCGATCTCACTGGGAGGGAAGGACTGTGAAGCTGCACCGTTTGCTTCACTTTTATAGCTTTGTACCTCATAGGCCTATTTCAGCCCAGCTTGAGAAGGAGCCTCCAAAATACTGCCTTTGCCAGAATTCATCAAAACATACAACCAGATTAAGCAAGGAAAGCAAATTAACCACTTCACTTTGGGAATGGATGTTTGTAATGTGAGCTTAGGTAGATCATTAGGCATAAAAAAATCCAAGGCAGCAGGCTGCAGGAATCTAGGCTTCAGTCCTGCTACTCACGGTTTCCTTAAGTATTTGGGAGTGGTGGTAGTGGCATGTAAAGCATAAGGTCTCTGAGCTTGTACCAGACTACAAAGCAGGAATGTTGCTGTGTTTTGTAGTTACCAGTTATAGCTCAGCTGAGTCTCTTTCTGGCCTTGATTGCTGCAAATTTCAGTCCTTTGATTGACAGAGAGTACCCTGCATGCTGAGCTGGGCTCACATGCCTGCATTCTCTCCCATCAAAGACAAACAACTGTGGGCTAATACTCTGGGCTACCCTGACAGCAATGAGAGATCCTCTTCTTTCCATTCCTGACAGCGTTGAGAGATCCTCTGCCCCCCTTTGAGGGGTAAGATGTGATCCTCTTTCTGACCCCAGCACAGGTTCTGCAGATGCTGCTCAGCCCGTACCATGGATTGATGCTGCTTCTGACTTGTGCCTGTGCTTAATGGAGCCATCCCTTTTGTTTCATGGCATAAAACTTCACACGGTAGAGGTATATTCTCTGGAGGAGTGGGAGGAACAAGAAGACTGTCTGAGGATAAGGTGCTGTCTGGTATGAGAGACTTTTGCATTTCCCTAGCTAAAGCATAAGCTGGAGTTTGTGCTGTGTCACTAAAACCAGCGTCAAATTGGGCACAGGACTTTCGTTGCCATGAGTGCTTGATTAGGCTGAGCCTGAGTCTTGATGCTGTGTGTAGCGAGCCTTTGTCTGCCTTGCAATGCAGTAAAACAGTTGGTGAGTGTTGTCAGAAAGCAGTGCATGCAGAACTTTTCACTGCTTTAGACAGCGCTTTTCATCATGGGCCATTGCAAATGCTGAGTTAAGCCTGGCAAGAAACCCAGGGAGGTAGGTCAAATATGTTACAAGCTCAAGCAAGCTCGGGGAGCATATGTAGTCCCACTTGTGGAGTCATGGGGTGGCCAGAGCAGGGGCAGACTCCTGGAAGCCTCCCTCTTTGCACTATTCAGACTACAGGAGTTCACTGCATGTTGGTTTGACCACTTCAAGCTGCAGTTTCCTCCTCAGCTGCCCATCTGCCTCACACAGCAGGAGCTGCTGCATGGGAGTGAAGTGGTTTTCCTGCTACTCTATTATCCAGTGCTGCAAAATTAGGCTGGAGTTTCTCTGTTTCTCCCCCACCCCAGAATCTTGTTCTGTTGTGTCTTTGAGCTCTCCCAGAAATATTCAACAGTGGCATGTGATTTATCATGTTTTCTTTTTCCTGCCTTCTCAGAAAGTGTTAAAACCTTTTTCTTGTTTCAGTGTTGGCAATTGTAGGGGCATTGGATTTGGATCCAGCATGAAGATGAGCAGCCAGCATAAATCCTGGGTGGGTTTTTAGAGTGAATAATACACCCAATTCATCTCACTGTCTTTTGCACTAGGTGTTTTGGAAACCAGAGCCTCAGATAGACAGGAAAGCCTGCACCAACTGAATGATGAAAGGATCTTTCCAGTCTGAGTGCTGGCATCCCTGGAGGGATTTCCTTCTAGGCTTTCTCAGTTTACCTGGACAATACTTAAAACCTTAGCCTTTCTTGCACATGCTTTAATCTCATGTTTCAGGCTGGCTGTTGTGCATCTGTAGGGTCAGGAGGGCATCTCTCCCTCTGATCAGCATGGCAGGATCTGCTGTAATCTGGGTGGTTGTTTTCCTCTTCTCTGTACTTTGGAGCATGCTCCACTCTTTTATATTTATGGGCATTTCTGCCCAATAAATTCCTGTCAGTGGTGAAGGCACACAGCACAGCCTTGTAGGGTGTTAGTGGAGCACTTCTGCCCTGGGCACTCTGTGGTTACAGCTTTGGGTCTTCTGCTGTAAGGAGCACAGGGCATTGGAAGGAGGGTGAAGTTACTCTTTGGGGAACCTTTCCGTATCAAAATGTTCATTGCCAGACAGCCAGCAATTGCGCTGTGCTGCATTTGGTGACTGTGATGGTCTCTTCCAGTCCTTCCTTCCTAGTGACTGGGTTGTGACTCATTCAAGGACTGGCAGGATGCTCGTGGTCCATGGTGGGGATCAGTATTCCCTGGAGTTTATCACTATGTTTTCCTGCACCCTTCATCTTTGTGCTGCTCAGATCTGGGTGCTGCTGTGCTCCCCCTCCCTTCTTCCCTCATGTTTGAATTTTTCGTTTACCTCATTTAGCTGAATTGTAGCAGTCAGGGTGTGTGTGTGTGTGTATATATATACATACGCATAAATAAATCAGTCAATAATCTGGGTTTAGAAACAAGCCTCCGGGATGTTTAATTAAACCCAGTGTGATGGAGGTAGCCAAAAGGCCTGCATGGTGTATTTGTGCACAGACAGCTGGCTGTGGGGGAGCAGAGAGGGGACTGGTCAAGTGTGTACGTGTGGGTGAGAGAGGGAATAAAAGATCTGGTTAAATAGATCCTTTCTATTTGTGCTCCAAATATAATATTCTTAAATGGGTAACCCACAAGAAAACAACAATCCCCTTATGAACTATGCAGAGAGGGTTGTGCCAGGAAAAGGTCAGCAGCCCAGCTTTGTGTGGCTAGTGCAGGCGTGGGCTGGGGCGGCAGAGGGTTTCATAGAGGAAGAGGCGAACCCTGGCAAATGCTTTACTGGCACAGAGGATGGATTTTCCTGCTGGGATCAAGCTGGAAGGCTGATGACTCTCACCTAACTTGAAAGAGAGAGGGGGGAAAAAAAAAAAGACAGGCTGGGAAGGGGATGTGTGGGCTGTTACTTTACCTGGGCATTGGATGCTGGCAGAGATGGCGGGGAAAAGTGAGGTGGAAACAAAGCTCTGAGTTTCAACTTCTGCTTTGTCTCTGGCATCTATAACCTCTCTGCCTCTTTCCTTCATGAAATAATTACCACCTGGATATCATAAGGAACTGATTTTGTTTTCTTCCCAAGTTATTTTGTAGGAGAGGAACAGAGGAGCCTGGGTAGGCCAGGAAGGAATAACTTGGTGGTACTAATTTTGCCTTTTCTTCTTAAATTAATTTCCTTTTCATCATCTTTTGCAACTTGTCCAGTTTTTCTGCTTGTGTTTTGCATTTGCCAAAAGCAGTTGGCTTCTGTTTCCCCTTCTCTGCCAGGCAGAGTCCCTCCTCACCTCTCTTCTTCTGCTACTCCAGAAACGGGAGCTATCCCCAGTGGGCAGGCAGAAACTCTTGAAGATGTTTGCCCTTTTCTGCCCAACTGCAGGTGTAAGTGGGGTTTGTGCCTCCATAGCTAAGTGCCCGATGCAGTGAGTCGTGCAGTGAGCGGTTTTCCTGCTGCTGGTGGTACCAGCATGGGTGCTACAGCTGCGCACAAAGGCAGTGTCATTCTCGCGTGCTTGGTGCCCATTTAAAAGCAGGAGACGGGGGAGAAACAGGGGGAAAAAAGGCTTTTTGTATTCTGACTGAAATAGCTTCAACAAGTCATAGGCACCACCTCTGTAAATGAAACTGTTGTGTGCAGCCCTGCAATAACTGCCTCTGTTGTGCTCGTCTCCACATGGCCAACAGGCCCACAGGGGCTCCTCTGAGCTTGGGGCTGGTGAAACCCAGAAGACGTGGTGGAGGAGAACAGGCAAAGGATGGCGATCCTTTGCAAACAACCTCTCAGATGCAAGGGTTGCTGAGCACAGTGTAGCTGCTGCTGAGCTTTTCAGCTGTGTGAGAGCAGCGAGCTGTCGTGCTTGCAGCGCTTGCTGAAATAAAAAGAATATTACAGGAAGGTGTTACTGCACGATGGTTGTGTTGCGGTCTATGAAGCCTACAGTCCTGTGTCTTCCCTGAAATACAGAACGATGACAAGGATTAGGGCGGAAGGATCCGTTTAGGTCACCCACAGTTGGAGCAGCACAGCATGTGACTTTGCATTAAGGACTTTCAGCTGCATTTTTGCTGTCAGGCAAGGCAACTACACCACCTTTCTCTCGCTTTCCAGCAGTCTCTTGACTGTCTGAATGTATGTGGAGCCATTGCACATATTGGGCCATCAGAGCAAGGTGGCTGCTTTGTTGAGCTCAAGCTTGCTTTCTACTGGAGTCACTGCTCCTCCATGATGCGTTTTTTTGGGCCACAGCAGGTTGCGCAGGTTCTCATCGGCAGTAATTATTGCTCCTGGCAGTGATGACAAGTGGCCCACAGAAGTGCGAATCTAGTTTAAGGAGCCTAAGGAGGGGAAAAAAAAAAAAAAAAAAAAAATGAGGCAAGCCTTCTAATCTGATCATTATGCTCAGGAAAAGGGATCAGCAAAATGATCAAGCGAGGAAGAGAAACAACTTCTGGCTACTAGGTTTTGCATCCCTATCCAGGCCAAGTGCTGAGGGTAACTATTAACAACTGTACCACAGTGAACATCAATCTTGTAACAAGCTTGGATAATACCCTCTGGTGAATTAACAAGGGCTGCCGATATCTAAGTGCTTTTCAGCTGTGTGTTGCCAGGAATAAGACTCAATTCTGGGGGAATAGGGTCTCTCCTCAATCTGAGTTTAATTCCCTCCCATCTGCTGTCTGCATTTCCCGACAATGCTTGCCCAAGTAGAGCACGGAGGGTGTTTTGAGGCAAGTGGGGACACGCTGGGCTCTTGGTAGGCTGAAACGTCCCAGGGAGACGATTTCTGCTGTGTGAGCATAACCAGGGGGGTTTTCTTCTTGTTTCTCTCCCCTCACTCTGCTCTCTGCCCTCTATCACAGTCATCGTGCCCCTACATGTGTCATCAGGTGCTGCCCTAGCCGGTATGCCCTGGGAACCTCTGCAAAGGTGGGTCTGCTGATACAACAAAACTGCCCGAGTTGGTGCAGTCTGGAACACAGGACAAAAGCGGTCTCATTCCCACCACTGCTGGGCTGGGAATAATGGGAATAATTATCTCATTATTCCTGCAGCCTCCACATCTCCCAAAGAAAGAGTAACTGGTGTGCAACAATGCCTCTGCTGTAAATAACGCCCTCAGCATATTCCACTGATGCAGAAGACAGAGGTATAAAGCACTGTCTGCCCTCAGACCACACTCAGATTCACTATTTGGATTTTGGTCCACTGAGCTTTAGGTGGTTTTTTTGAAAGAGGGGGGGTTTGGGCACTGCATGGGCTTTCTAGAGTTTTATTTATTAATTAAATCAAGGGCATGGGTGCGTGTTTAGTTTGCAGCTGCTTGGACTTGTGCAAAAAGCCTGTACCACCCCTGTCCTCAATGTGACTGGCAAAATCATGGAGTGGACAGGAAGGGGAACCTGTGTCCTGGCTACACCAGTGCAAAATAAGGGGGTGCCACCTATTCCTCCTGCACCTGTCAAAATACATTTTCATCTGCAGGCCTCAAAAATGTCCCCAAGAGAGGGAAATCCTTGTTTGGCAGTGGTCAAGACTAGGGAGTAGGAAAGGAAGAGATTTTGCTGAGGTCTGTGCAGCCTGGAGGGAGCCAAGAGAAGAACCATGTGCCATGACTCAGGTTTGTTCACTTTGCCTTGTTTTAAAGGTGTCCCATAAAAAGAAAAAATATACTGCCATTAGATGCAGAGATGTTTCTTTTGTCAGACTTCTGCACGTTTCACTGATCCATTGCTGGTTTGTGGAGGTTACTGCAGTGCTGCTGATGACTATGCTGTTATCCAGAGGTGATTGAAATCCCCAGGAGTACGTTTTGGTTCTTTTCTCTACTTGTTATTCACATGAGAAATATCAGAAAGCTGTCTCCCAGGTTTTCCTGGAGGGCTTCTGGGAAGACTGGAAAAGGTATATCATCAAGTTTCTTAATCCTCATCTGAAAATTGCATTGGCTTTCAGGAAAAGAGGTTTTTCTTACAAACATTTGTCAGGCGATTGTTTTAAATAACTGTTAACGTAAAGCAGAGGGTAGGTTTTCAACAGTTCTTCCAGTTTCCTGGCTCAGGCTTCAGTTCTGTTTCTTGTGATGTGACTATTTCGTTAGCTCACTGGAGATGTCTTTGGCAAAAATGAGGAAGCTGATACCTAATATTTCAAATGTGTCTTAAAAAGAATGAAAAAAAGCAGATGTAAAAAAAATCCCATCCATACATAAATTTTCACCTATCACCCAGGCTATTGCAAACTCGTAAAAACAAAAATCCAAAGGCTGAAGCATCCTTCTCTTGCAGCCCCGCTGGGAGGAAGGCTGGTGCTAGCTGCCACAGGAACTTTCTCCAGGGGACCACTGTGCCCCAGCTGGGCTGAGGGTAGGGGCAGAGCAAGACGTGTGTGGATGCTTCTGGAGGGAAGCAGAGCAGGCTGCAGGGAGCTGGGGCAGCCCCCATTGCTTTATCCCAGGCTCTGCCACCGACTTGCTGCAGAACTTCAGTGCCTCATTTTCCAGCAGGTGAAACTGGGAAGAGTGACAGTTGCTTGTGATGTGGGGAGGCAGTGTGCAAACTAAGGGGGCTTGTGCTCGTGCCTCTGCAAAGTGCTGGATGGATGCAAAATACCCCTATTCCCTGTCAGGTCCCAATCCAAAAGCCCTCTGAATCTGTGCAGAGGAGGGATCCTTCTTCCTTGCAGCCCATCTGCAAACCTTCCTGCCAGCAGCCTCTGTTCCTGCACTGAACCAGGGCTGTCTAGCCCTGGGTGAGTGGTGGCTTATGTGGAGGGTGGAGCTTTCTGAAATCCTGGCTGTAACCTTGGGAAGTACAGGCTGCAGCCTAGCAATAAGACTTCTCTGTCTTCGCAACACCATCTGTCTCTAACTTTCTGTAATCCTTCAGCTGCTGGATTAGAAATTATCACTGGGCAGGGCTGGACTGAAGTGGAAGCCAGGTTCCTCCTTCAAGTGACTCTGGAGAGGAAAGCCTTGCTGAAATCTGATGTCTTCCTGCTCCTCCATAGGGCCCTACAGTGTCACCACTTGCCCAGCTTGGGTCATCCTGGAGTGGTAGAGCTGGATTTCTGCTTTGCATCTTGGCATCTTCTTCTCGCGCCATGTTAAGGTGTAGTGGGGATGGCACTGGAGGCTGAGCCGGACCAGTGCAGGGAGGGGAGTACAACTGCTTGTTTCTCCTCTGGCCTTGCCTTGCTAAACAACATGTTCAGTGCTGGTGTGTGTGTGGGAGAAGTTCTGGGTCCTGCACTTGCTCATTATCAGTCTGACTCTCTGGAATCAAAGGAGAAATTGATCTTTCCTGTGCCTTTTTGCAAGACTAAATATTATGAGGAGGGAGACGAATTGTTTCTTTCCCAGGCACTGTTTCCAGCATCCGTGTTATCACTGTGATATGCCTACCATTGTCAGATGTTTCCTTGCTACATAAAACATCTCCCCTCTTTTTCCAGTGCTGATGGCAGTCCTTTCACAGGAGATGCAAAACGGGGCAATGAGGCTCCAAGCAGAGCGTCTGGTGCATGGCGCTGCTGGTGTTGCCCAGCTGCCGGATCAGACTTAGTGCCTTTGTGCCACCAACACATGCAGAGCTCTGAGATGCAAGGAGGTGTCTTTCCTGCTCTCACCCCACAGCTGGTAATGCTGGTTTTAGTAGGGTGAGTGCTACTAGCTTTTTCGTCACATTTCCCGGTTGCATCTGGAAGAGGATTTACGGACCTGTGACTTAAGCATCTGTCAGGAACGCTGAGGTTACGACACCTGGCCACCTACAGAAGGTCTGCCAAGCCAAGGGGAAAAGCATGTGCCGGTGTCTCTCAGGCTGGAGAAGTGTGCTGGCTGGGATTGTGGTGAAGGAGATGGTGAACCATCTCGGTGAGAGGACCTGAGGAGATGCCTGGTTCCTTGTGCCAGGGCATGAGCCAGCAGTATTATATAAGAGGCTGGTGCTGCTGGTTGTAGGCATTATTTTAGAATGTGTTTTATTAAAGTTGAAATTTAAACCAGAAGAGGAACAGCTCAGTTCGTTGTGCAGTACCAGCAGGAATAAGAAGCCATTAAGATGTATCTGGGTGAACAGGGCTGGGCGTGTGGGCGCACACAGAATCAGCAGGTCTCAGCAGAGAGGAGTCCTTTGGTAAGAGTTAGTTTTCTGACAGAAGTGGCACTTCTGTTGCTGCTCCCGTGAGGTGCAGCAGGGAAAGGATGACTTCCCAGGGGGTCCTTCTGGGAGGTGAAGCCGTTTGCAGTTTCCTCAAGGAAGGAGTGGTTTCTTTTGTGAACCATCCCATGTGTGCACATTGGTGGTGATGAGGTGCCGCTCAGTGTCGTCCGTTCCTGCCTCCCAAAAGAACCTGCACTACAGAAAGGAAGCAGAGGGAGGAAAAAGGAAAGATGAGGTGCAGTGGATTTATAGGCTTACAGGGAGGTGACGCTGGCAACGCCTACATAATATATTGCAGGCAGAAGTAACCTCCCTTGAACTTTTGTCCAAGCTGGTGGATGCAAGCCAATGGTGGTCTGAAAGCCATAAAACTGTTTCGGTGCAACACTCAGTACGAGTTAATGCATCTTGCATCTCGGCACACTAACCACACCCATACAGCTTTTTCTGGATAAAGGATGGTCAGGGCTTGTTTCTGCCTGCAATACACCAGGTAAATGTACCCATGGTTCCGCTAATGCTATCTTCTTATTGCAACCCCTGCTTACCCCAAAGTACAGCTTGCTTCCATACACATGTTTAAGGGAAGGCTGTTCAGGCCATCCTCTGAATAAGTAAAATGGCTCTAATGTACACCAACAGGTCCCATCTCCTTCAGATATAATAGTTTAATGTACACTTTGCACATTAGTCTCAGCTTGGCAACTTGACCATTATGTTGCGGTTTGATCCTGTGATGAGTTCACATAGGGATCTCAAACATCACAATGCAACATTGCAACATGACCATTAGTCTTGAACTGTACCTTTAGAAATAATAGTCTGAAACTCCCGATTTCTCTTTCCCTATAAAGTGGAATATTCCCATGCTGTGGATGTCTTCGGTGTCCCAGCAGATTGTAGAGTGCCAGTATTTGGGAAGTTGCTTGCTACAGTGGTTGGAGGGTTATTTTGGGATGGGGCTGTTTTGCCCAGAGAAATGATCTTCAAAATGGGTCCTTTCTATACAGCACAGTTGTTTGCACACAAACTTACACACATCTATTATCCTCCTGGAATTTGCTATTTTTATGGAGTAGAGCAGATGAAGACTTCTGCAATTTCAGTGGAAGGCAGTGAGCTCTTAGGCAGGCAGAGCAGTTCTTGGCATCCCTGTCACTCTGCTGAATAAAGGAGATGACTGCTAACAGAGACATGAGGTGCCACTGTCCCTGTTTATCCGAGGGCTGAAAAGAACTTTACAGGCATTTAAGCTTTACAAAATCCCCCTCCAAGTTCTAGAAGGAATTATTTGCAGATGGAGAAACAGAGGCAAAATGCCTTGCTCCTGTTTGGTCCATTCATCATGGAAAAAAACGGGTACAGGAGCTGGGTCACCTATTCATAACCCTGTGCACTGACCACAGTGTCCTCCCTCCCTGTCGCCGTGGGAGAGACATAGCCCACACAGCAGTGCTCCTAGGAGGGTTTTCAGTGTCTGCTTTAGTCAGGAGACTACTTTGCAAATGCTCCTCCTTCATTCATGCAATGACACATTCTGTCTCACCTTTATTTCTTATGGCTATATTAACCACCCCATTTCAGGTATGCCGTCCTGCAAGACCCATCTGTATGTGCCTTCTGTTCTCCATCCCTCCATGCTTTCAGTCTATGCCAGTGCACTGGTTACTTGAATAATAACCCCCCCACACACACCTTGTGTGGGCTTTTGTTTATGTTGTGGTGGCTCTGTGCTTCCCTTTCTGGATTGCCTTCCCAGCCATGGGTGCAAAGAAAACCCGTCTGTGGGGGAAGGGAGCAGATTGGGAATGCCCACCCTTTCAGGGACATGTCTGGTCCTGCATGTTGTGAATGGAAGCTGCTACTCAATCCTCTCTTCCTCTTCCCTGCAGTGAGCTGACCATCTGCTTACCTTAATGCACTAGAGATTAGCCTGGGGGGTTAAGTTATCAACGTAATTAACCTAGATTTCTCCTCTACGGCTGAAGCAATTTTTACTTATCTACTGCTCAGGTGATGTTGTGAAATTTGGATGGCTCTCTAGGAACAACAGAAACTGAAGAAAGCGGAGGGGAAGACTTTCAAAGTTTGAAATTGCCCCGAAGCCCCCAAGGCACAGAGATGAGAGATTATGAAGCTTGCACATGGTCACATATGTTGTCAGCTATGAGAACAGTATTGCAGAGAAGTCTAATATATTATTAATACTGCCAGTTCCTTATGTGGAGGGTTTTCAGCTCTGTGTCTCTAACAAGGCAAGACTCATTAGCTCCATTTTATGAAAATTTGTTACTGGAACATATGCAGAAAGCTAACATATCAAAAATATATTACATCCCTGTGTTTCTGCCCAGTGGGCATAATGCAGAAGACCATCATAGGTCACACTCACCTGTAGGACACTTTCCAGCCTGTGCTCTGGGTACAACTGGTTCAGTGACAGGCTATCGTTTCATAATCTAATCATGTATCACCAGATACTCTCTTCATTTTGGCTTAGTATACCAGAGCTAATGTCACTCTACAACCATGGATGGGTGGCTTTTGTGTTACCTTTTCCCTTGATGGTAAAAGACTGTAGTTGCCACTTGAGAGCATCCCTAGCCGTCTTTCTTGCCCTAGATTCAGCCTGAGTGTGTAGATAGCGCTGTCAGACCTGGGCACAGGCAGTCTTTGTTGGCAGGGCTGGTGACGGTAAGACAGTGCCTGAAGTTTCGGAGCGCACCAAATTCCTGCATGCACCCTGTGATGCTCTCCTGCCTGTGGCCACAGCATTCCAGCCATGCACATTTGCTCTGGGCTGAGCTTGCCATGAGTGGAGATGGCTCGTGGAGGCCGTGAGGGTGGGAGCGCTGTCTGACCCACGCCTGCAGGCACTTCCCATGCCAGAGGATGTGCCACACAGAGACAGAGGACGTCTGGCATGCTGTCAGGCTTCAGAGCCGGCACTCAAAAGATCATTGTAATTACTGTCCTGAAAGCTTTTAATCCCTTGGTTAAATAAAACCAACGAATGATAGCGGGAGTAGGAATCTGCAGGCGGCTGGAGGACAGCCTCACCATGAGCAGGGAGAAGTGCAAATGAACAAACACCCGCGTTCTACCAGAGACACCTAATCTTGCCAATGAGGAAATTAGTGCGCAGCTTTGGTCAGATCCCACCCAAACCTCAGTGCTCAGCACCAGGCACCTCATTGTCAGAGGGGCAGCCAAGTCAAAAGGAGTTCAAAGAAGCGCAACAGTGATTAGGGTGTTGGAGGGGAGCCGAGGTATGAGGAAAGATTAAAGTTACTAAATGCATTTATCTTGGGTAATTGGTGATTAAAATGGGAAGCCTAACTGTCTTCCTGTAATTTGAAGGGTGTGAACCTCAGAGAGAGGAGCTGCTCTGAAGGGTAGCAGGCGGTATACAAGTAGGAGTGATGTGATAAAGCTCAGGGAAAGAGATGTAGGTGGAATATCAAGAAAAGCTCCTAATAGGCATTTTTTGGTCTGGCTTACGAGTGAAAATGGTAAGAACATCACTGTTCGGGGCACATATATACAGACAGAAAAATGCTGAAGGAGAGACCCCGTAGTAGTAAATTATTCCACACAGACCACCTGGGCTAAAGCACATGTTTTCTCCCCTTCTCTACATAATTTTTTTTCACATGAAGAAACAAACAGCCTCAGCACTTCTTGTGATTTACAGTGGAGACATGTTGCAAATGTTATATTTACCAGTAAAGCTTTACCTCACAGTCGCTGTTAAATCTGTCTGCTGTCAACCTGTAGTGGCATGTCAGTCCTCATATCTCTTTGGTAAGGTCTGGGAAGGATTTGGTGGGTGTTGGTGACACCACACAACTCCCGAGACTCTGCTGAGAGCAGCTGTCCTCGGTGAAATAGGGGAAGCCCCGGTGGTGCCAGGTTGCTTGGAGATAGGCACGCTCAGAGGCTTTTCTACGTTGGTCTTGTTTGTGCTGCTTGGTTTGCACTGCCAGGTTGGTGTGCCCATCACGCAGCTGGGCTTGCACTCTGCCTTTCAATAAGGCTTGAAAATTGCCAACCTGTCCTTTTGGATGGCAGAGCCCTAGTCTCAGTGTAGGGAGGTTCTCCCTTATATTGGGTTGGAGGGATCTGAGATTTCTTATGAGGGGTTTGTACACCCAGTATGTGTCTTGGAGGCACTCAGAGGGACCATGGCTGGAGCACAGTGACAGCCACCTAATGCGTTAGTCCTCTGTTGTCCCATGATTGTGCCGGTGCGGAAGAGACAGCATCACTCACATCAGGCAGATGAAGTGTCTACTTGAGTGCTTCTAATGATGGCCATGCTGCAGCCTTCTTACTAGTTAAAATTATACCCCGCCACTCCTCCCAGTATTAAGCCTGCCCCTTGTATGCAGTTGATCCTCTCCATATGCTTACACACACCCATGTGTCCGCCCCCCACCAGCTGCCTGCATGTTTTCCAGAGAGCCTGCAGAGTTTTGCTGGCAGAAAACATTACCTAGAATGGGTTCCCACTGCAAGCATCTCACCTCATTAATCTCCAAAACATAATGTGTTTACTAAGTTTTACAGCTGCCTGTGGGAACCTATCTGTAACGCACACAGACTCCTCACCTTGTGCCTCATCTGTTCTACTGCTTCATTCTGCCTTTCTCCCCAAACCCAAGCGATGCTCCCCTAAATGCGTTCCTGTTTGGCGCACCAGCTGCCTGAAGGCTGTGGCACCAGGTACTAGCATGGCAAACACTGTGACGTGGTGCTCGTGCTCTGCTGCTGCTCTTACCCCCAGGGCGGCTGCTCCCATCTTCATCCTAACACAGAGTGACTCGGCTCAAATACCCCTACAGTAACCTGCCTGCCTGCCTGGCCGTAAATTGGAGACTTTACAGCTGGAGGTTTGCCTCTGACTTTTTTTTTTTTTTTTTTTTTTAAGCTTGCGCAGTATAATTCTCTGCTCTGTGAGTGCTTGCAGACACCATTGCAGGTTTTCTTTCAGGAGCAGACTGCATTGTAATTAAGAGGCCCCAAAATGAATTCAGCCTAGCAATAACAACACATGTAATAAACTGAGCTCCTAACAAGACTGATGGGAGAGCAGTGAAGCTGTGCTTGCCTGGGATGTTCCAGCATCCACGTAGATATTTTACCTGACACAATAATAGCAAGTTTCTTTCAACTGTTATATTCACCTTCTCTGCTAAGGTCTGACAGCTGCTGCCGCCTCAGAAATCACCAGTGGAGGGGTACATCCTTGTCTTTCCAGGGAGGTAACAGCACCAGCTAAATGATAGCGGCTCTCATCCTGGAAAATTTCCAGATACCTCTAGAGAGGAAAATCCTGCCACTGACAGACACTGACCATAGAATCAAATAATGCAACCACCGCAACTGCAGGATTGATCCTTTGCCTCCTTCCCACAGGCAGGCAACCCTTGGTAACTGCAGTCTGCAACGGAATGTAGAAAATCAGAGTTTGTAACATGATGCTGACTCAGACATTCAGGTTTTGAGATCTGATGTCTTGAGGAACTGAGGTCATCTTTCTCTCAAGTAGAGTTATATCGGCTGTTTCACAGCCAATACACACTGTACCGTTTGCTGACTTGCAGCTGGCCTGGTGGGCTGGGTGGCTCCACCTCTCTGTGTTACAGCCTGCTTCTGGTGCAGGCTGGTCTTAGCATGGTTCAGGACATGCCATTGAGCTGCTGGTCCTGGCTCCAGCAATGCTCAATGAACCTTTCAATCAACTGGCCTGGATAAAATTTGGGTGGGTCTCATTATTGGGTCTTGCCTCCTTTGTCTGACAAGGTCTAGTGAAAAGCAGCTTGCTTTTTGTCATGTCATGGTCATCATGTGTCTGTGAGAGAAAGCAGATGGCTATCTGAAGAGCAATGAATCCTGGCACCTGACAAAAGTCTATGATGCTCGTCCAGGTATAAGCGAAGAACTTTCCATGAAGACATCCCAAACACACAATATCTTGCAGGACAGTGTGAGACAGCAGCTTGTTGGCTGATAGATGGTACAAAAAAAGAATAGTCCTCGCCCTCTGTGTCCAAGGCCATGTCAACTGGTGGAGCCATCAGCCTTTGCTGAGGCGAGTCAGGGCAATTGCACGGTGGTGACAATGTTTGTGCCAGCAGGGAGCAACCCTGGACTGATTTCACACTCAGAAACAAACCTGTGCGTGGTCCCAGTCTTCTTCCCGCCTGCTCACTGCCAAGGGTTGGGACGACTCGTTGGCCAGGACCTTCAGACATAGGGATCAGGTTGGTGGCTGGTATCATGCTGGGGGGGAGCTGGCAGTGCTGGGCAGGAGACTTGTGTTGCAAGACGATGCAGTTGTGCAAGCGGCTGTCAGTCTCCTGGCATCTCCAGTGAACTTGACAACTGTGCAAATAGTGCACGCAAACTTATCCGAGAGGAAGTGACAGTGAGGAAATGGAAATGTCTGGAAACATACGAGGGAGCGAAGCCTCATCATAATATACCCCCAGGCCAGATCAGAATTACTTTAGTGCAATGATACATTATTTTTTTCCCCTCCTTTCCTCTCAGGGAGGAGATGCTACAGATCCCGACTAGTGCTGCTAAGTATGTAAAATGTCATGTTGCGCAGCTGAAAGATATGCTGGCCAAGGGAAATATGAGGCCAGCATAGAAGACCTAGCTTGAATGTGCATTTTTAGGATAGCAGAGCCTTGGCTTTCTGGAGTCAGCCTGTTTTAGACTTCTCTTAATTCTGCAAGAAAAGCCAAAGTTCTTTGGGGCTTCTGCTTGTCACCCGCAAAGTTCAGGAAGTTGTTTTCTCTACCCTGTTCTCCCATATATATTTGTGTTTGATATTGAGGGTGATGTGCGTGTATTTGTGTGTTGTATTTTCACCAGGATCAGATTTACTTCAGTGTAGTACGGCAAGATGTTGCCCTCTCTTTTAATACAGCCTGAACATCATGAAGATGTGGTAGATGGTGTGGCGCCCATCTCTCTCTTCCCCTTTTAACACGCTGCTGGAAAAACAGCACTTGGTCTTGATTTTTACCTTCCCCTGGAAGAGAAGAGATGGGAGAAAATAGCACACTGGATGTGTGTGGTGGTGCCACAACTGTCATTAGGAAACTCTGAGGCCAGTGGGCATCCCTGGCTGGTGGGTCACATCATGATTAGGGACAGACACTTGTCCACAGGGCGGCTGTGACGACCAAGCTTATTTCAACCTTTTTCTCTGTGTCACAATCTAAATAAATCTCAGAGAGTGAAAGGCAGTTATGATAATTTATCATTTGATGAGCTTCAGCTTTGTCTCTGGCAGGCACTAATAGAGAAAACGTTGTCATCCAAACCCAAGCAGCCTTCAGCTGTAGTTAAATTACAGCACTGCCGAAGAGTGACAGATTTGGGAGAGAAAATAATAACAGGTGGGAAGATTATTAAAATACAATGCAGACAATACCTGGAGGGTAAATATAATCAGCTTTGAGATGGCAATGAATTCTGAGGAGCATTTTGAAAGCAGAGAAGGCTGGTATACATGTGCCTTCACAGTGAAGACCCCTGGTTACACAGCTGGAGAGCTGATATCTTTATTTTAGCAACTTGTTTTCCATCACATAGGAGCACTTCTTGTACCTGATAGCTCACAGGCAGCCTGGATGCATCTTATTTCTCAGTGTTTCGCAGCAGGCTTCCCACGGCATCCCAGAAACCGGAGATGTCTTGCTGCAAAAGCAAGTGCTTGGAGAGGCATTGCAGAGCCTAGCTGAAAGCCATCCCTGAGTTGCACATCTTGCCTTGGGTCCTGTGAACCACTGGGTGGTTATGAGCACAATCAATGCCAGTGTTGCTCAACCCTGATGCTAGAGGAGCAGTCCCACAGCCTCTTTGGGTATGGGTGATATCTCTCTTTTGTTCATGTGTGCTTTCTTCTCTACCTTGTGTACAGGCTACGTCTTGATTTCCCAGTCTCCTGCCCCATGTATCATGCAAGCTTTTTCTCTATCTGTCCTGCACACTTTCAGCTGTTTGTTCTACTGTACGTTTACTTCAGAAGGCTGTCTGGGGAAGACATATTCACACCAATAAAATTGATAAACTGCCAGAGAGAGAGATACAGTTTTAGTAACTGGCATAACAGTGAATTTGCTGACCTGGCACCAGGAGGGGAAAAGGAAAGGCTGGTGAATTAATTACAGCACTGAAGCAGTGCTGAGGAGAGCCTGGCTTATCTTGGAAGTGGTTCAGTTACTTGGCTTGAGATAGGTGTCCAACTGTTGTACACCTGAGGAGGTAACAAATGGTTGAGAGTCAGGGCTGCTAAGGCTTGGGTCTGGTTAGTGTAAGCTGTTTGGGGACCATGCTGCAACCCTTTACCTGCCCATCCATGACTTCCCACCACCTCCTCTGTCCTGGAATTTGCAATTGCACCCAGAACTGGCTCTTTAGATAGCTGCAGAGTCGCTAAGCGGTGGCAAGGTGTGGGCCAAGCTGGGATGTCAGCAAAGCATCATTTCAGTTTTTTTTGATTCCTTTTCCCAGTTCAAACCCTGTTTCTAGCTCTGTCACTGACTTGGGTGAAGGTAAGTCACCTCGCTCTGCCTCAGCATGGTCTCCTTAGCCCAGAAGTGCTGCCCCATTTGTACAGCCATCTTTCAGTGCCTCTGTCTTTGGGGAGGGCTGAGGGGAGATGCGATGTCAGAGAAGAGGGTACTGAGTATGGGTTGGAACGAGTCATGTGGGGGACCCAGGGCTCCTTGTGACCGTCCTGGGGAGAGGAAAAAGGGCAAACTGCTGTTTTGGGCAGTATTGCCAATTGCAGTCAGTGTCCCCAGATGCTTTACAATTATCTGCACAAACCTGGTACTTGCCTTGTTTAGCAAAGCTGAAGCTCTCTCTGGAGTGTCCCAGCCACATGGTTGTCCCCTGTCCCACTTGTGCGGCTGCAGGAACAGAAGGAGCACTCATTTCTCAGCACTGTCACTTTATCTCCTGCACCTCTTCCTGGGAACCAGCTTGGGGAAAACAAATGGGAGGTTAGTATCCCTGGTGGAGTGTTGAACGAGGTGGACCCAGTGCTTCCTGGTATTCTGAGAAATTTCAGAGAAATGCACAGAGGGCAGATGAATTTGCTCCCTACAGGAGGCTTGGAGCCTCAGGGGCGCAGCAGCGGGTGCAAGTTCGAAGAGAATGGCATCGTGTTGAACAATATTTTCAGAAATTTCAAGTATACCATGAGTCTAGAAGGAAGGGTGTCCTGTGTCCCTTGTGAAAGGTATATTCTCTCTAGAAGTAAAAAATAATTATTACTGTGGTGATGTGATACTGTTAGCCCTAATGTTCACAAATCCTCATTGCTGAAGGAAAATGATTTGAATACATTTTGAATATAAGTGGTCTCCTTAGGGATCATCTTATCTGTGGTGTATGACTGATAGCTTGGCCAGACAAAGGTTATTGCAAGAAATAGACTTAACCTTTTAAGCATACAAGAGAGATTTACACCATTAGTGAGCACTGCACATTCTAAATGAATGTGTTAGCAAGGCAATGAAAGGAGTGCATCTAATTAAAAATGTATATAAAAGAAAATAGATGGAATAAAAAAAGGTAAACAAATACTAGAGAAGATAAACATATTGTCACAACAGAAGTTAGAGCCAGCCAGCATGGAGAGGGAAGGGTCCTGCATGGAACAAAAGCAGCCATTTTGAGAGCCATCCTTAGCACTAAATTGCAAAGAAATACAAAAATAAAATGCAATTATGACTATACAGCTGGAGAATAAAGCTATTATGATGATGGTGCAGAGCCATCGGTAACTGTATGATGAGAAAATGCAAAAATCTTTCTGCCATCTGGTCAAGTCTAGTACTTACATAGTTCTCATTGTTAATTGTCCTTTCATCAAGAATGTATTGTAAGGCTGCATACTTAGCTATATTTTCTGGCTGGATCTATAGCAATAGGATATATGATCAGACATGCAATCAAATGCACACAAATGTTCAGATTTCTCATCAGCTTTTTAAGAGAGCATCCTGCCCGGTAGACAGTTAAAATACTTCTTTGCTTATCTGCACTTGTCAAAGTCTCTTTGGCTTCAAATACTTCTGAACGGAGTCTTCTCTGAGCTTGGTTTGCTGATTTTGCTGTGTCTCCTCTGTAAAACGAATGTAAGTTATTGAGCAAGTATTGG
Organism: Pampusana beccarii; assembly: GCA_013399365.1. Lineage (NCBI taxonomy): Eukaryota > Metazoa > Chordata > Aves > Columbiformes > Columbidae > Pampusana > Pampusana beccarii. Next base: position 369,215 of record VWYH01004974.1, read on the forward strand.
CTTTCTATTGCTCCATCCAGTCAGACCTGTGGAGAGACAGAGGGTGGGAATAAGATAGGGAGCATGTAATCACCTGAGCTGAAATTTAGCCGTGATACTGGGCTTATCATATGTAATCTCATTAAAAAAAAAGACCACAGGGTCTCTAATGGCTGGAAGTGGTTTGGTCCTCCGCTTCACCTCTGGCCTGAGAGCCTAGTTCTGCAACAGCATGGCTCTCTTGTGGGAGAGGTTGCTCTCCCAGCCTGGGCTTGGCAGAGAGAACAACCTTCTGAAAACTCACCTTGGGCAACATTTCATTTTTTCCCATGGAGGTCTCCTTGCTCTGCTATAGGCTTTTGCCTGTTCAGGGTCAGTGAGTATGGGAGTAGAGCCAGTGGGAGGCCTGGCTGTATCCGGGCTATTAAGGAAGGGTGGCTACAAGTTTCTTGTGTTTTACAGGGATGATTGCTTTTGACATCTCTTTTGGTGCCTCTCTCTTTGGGGAGGGCTGAAAGGAGATGTGATGTCAGAGAAGAGGGCACTGAGTATGGGTTGGAACGAAGCAGCTCTGTGAACTTGGAGGTGGGATCACCCTTGCTGCTGGTGTTAAGAGCTTTGGGGGAAATGACGGGAAGATTTCAGTCGCAGCATCTCAGTGTCTCCCAGTGAGATGCCTGTTCGCAGCGATGCGATTCCCCAGCATCGTCTGACCCCTGTGTGCACCGCTGAAGAGGGCTGAGGGTGTGCAGCAGAGGGATGCTCTAGGCTGTGTAAGCACTTTTGATTCAAAGTGATAGTTGCCCAGTGGTAGCTAGCACAAAGGACTACCTGGCATCAAACTCCCCATGGAAAACACTTTCTGGCCACAGCTGTCCCTGGGGGTCTTGTGGAAGGAGGGTGGCTGATGTCATGCATTTCATCCATGGGGACTTGCCCTCAGCCTCAGGAGGTGCCATAGACCCCCCCGGTATGGCAGGGGCACAGCCACTCTCCTCAAAAGGGTCGCTGCCTTCCACTGCTGTGCCAGCAGCTCTGCAGGCTGTGCACCGGGGACGCAGGAGGAAGACGAGATAACAGTTTTAGTTGACAAGGCTGTCTTAATACCTGTGTAGATCTATAGGCAGAGTTGCCTGAGGAAAGATGAAAAATTAATGGGGACATTTTCACCCTGGCTGGCTCACATGCCATTTTAATCCTGCTGCCAACATGATGGGCGTTTCTGCCTGAGTAAAAGTGTTGAGTGAAATCCAAATCGTTTGACAAGGAGCAAAAACAGCTACTGATGGGGCCTGGGGCAATAAATCAGTTTGTAAACACTCTGCACTTTGAGGAAGGTCTATACACAGATCTTGTTTCTACGATGGCTTGGGCCAAGGTCTAAGCACCTCTGAAGTGTGGACTGCCTGCAAGAGAAGGCAATGTCTGCTGCAAATGGGGAGAAATGGGGTGGTAGTGGGGAACAGGTATAACACAGCGGAGAAGCGTGTCTTATTCCAAATGGTTAAGGTTTGCTCAGTCTTCAGGAGAGCACCCATGTAATGGAAGGTATGATTTGTTAAAACGTGCAAATCTTTTGTCGGTTCCTTTGGTTGAAAGTTAGCACTTCAATGTTTAGGTGGTAGGTAACACCCACAGTGACAGCTAATGTCAAGCAAAGTATCATAAACGCAAAGGCTGCTGGTTATTAGACAGAAATGCTGAGGAATGTGCTAAGCTCAAAACCTGGCATGAAATAGAGAATTAATTACTTCTGGGTAGGTGGCAGTGGGAGGTACAGCTGCAAGAAAGCTGGAGCAAGAATTGGGAAACGAAAGAGTAGTCAAGGTTTGTCCAGGCCACACAGTTCAGGTTACTCCACCAGCTCCCAGTGATCCGTGGGTTGAGCAACCAGTGAGTGCACCCCAGGGCTCGGGATGAGCGGGGACACGCTGCTCTCCATGTAGTCTTCCAACAGTCACTGTGTTATCACAACTCATTCTGTGTAAGCTGGGCAAAAGGACTCATCCTCTTTCCAGAGAGATCAAGCCTGAAATGTAAAAATAGTCCGATTTGGAGTGGAGCTTAAATCTAAAGTGATTACATGACTTCTATTAAAGCAAAAAGCAAGCAAACAAACCCTATTTTCCTCTGGCGATTACATAACTCGCAGATCAGATGAATGGGCAGACTTCAAAGCCATCGCTGGAAGAAAGAACCTGCACAACCCAAACCCAGCAGCCTTGTGCTGCAGGGACTGGTGCTCCGGTGGAGGCTGAGCCTCAGCAGTGTGGCTTTCGCCCTGTGCCTATCTTGCAGCTTACTACTCCTGCTTTGCAAGGGGATGTGTGCCTTTTCCCAGCCGTATTAGGTGGCCTTATAACCTCTCCCTCAGTGTGGCATTTCTTATTGCACTCCTGTTTCTGTGCTGCAGGGTGTAGAGCTGCTCAGTTGGGCATGTGGGCTTTGGAGGACCACTAGCCAACTGGTTTTGCCAGTGCCTGTGCAGAAGGGAAGCTGTGTATTGTAGTGGGAGAGGTGTGAACAGCAGAAGAGGTTACCTTCCCAGACCTCCCTACACACACAGTGCAATGTAAATAGTCCTGAAGAGCCACATGGACAGTTGATCTGAAATGCAGATCAGGATTCCAGTGCAAAAAGCTTCAGTGAAAGCTTGTGCAAATCAGTATCTGCCGAAGTCCTGCTATGGAGGTTTCCCATAGTACAGGGAAGTTTACTTAAGTGAATCTTACTTACCCCAAATGATGGTTTTCCTGAATCAACAGCAGTTGAGAGATGGCTGCATGTTGTAGCTCGTGCTCTGAGTGATTTCTCAGGTGCCTTTGTTCTCATTACAGGTCTTCAGCCAGTCGCTCAGCTGGAAGTTGCTGCTGAGTCTGCTACACATTTTTGTAAATGCTGAGGGTGAAGGGTATGATTTTTCATCTTTCTGATACATAGCTTGAGGGCTTTGAATTTTTCCTGGCCTGAAATCCTCCTAGAAACCTGGGTTGTGCAGGATCATCATACAGTGGCAGATGTGAGTGCAAATCTCCAAACTCAAGGTCCTCCTGGCCATAGGCCGAGGGTCCAGCCGGTCCCTGACCTTAATACATGGTAAGGTTGTGGCAGAGGAAGTGCATGATTTCCTATCAACTTCTTTTGCCTGCTGCTCTGGAAATGAAGTGTCGATGCAGGTGACAGCATGGCAAAATGTGGTCTTTAAAGGGAAGATAGGCTTGTAGGGGTTAATGGGTATGAGTGTGTAGGTGAGGCACAGAGGTGTTATCTTTGTAGACTTATGTGCCGGACCAGGAAGAGTCCTTGCCCACACTGCTGAGTAGGTAGGAGTTATCTGCAGGAATGGAACTAGCACTTGGGATTTAACCTGGGCCTCTAGCAAGGACTGAGCTCACATGCCAGATCCAAAATGTGTGTGAATGAGCTGGGACAACAGCCACGGAAAAGCTGATGATAACCCTGCAGCAAAGGTACTTGTCTGGGGAAAGTCAGGAGCACTGGGCTCTCCTAAGCAGCTGGGCCTACTGAGCTGAGGCACTGAAATAGGGAGCTGAGTAGTCCAACACGCAGCCTTGCATGTTGGAAAGACCTCTTTGCCCTGTGCTACTGTTGCTTTATAGGGTTTCTAGCACTTTGTATCTTCGGGCGATTCACACTAAGGCTATCAATATTACACTCCCAAGAGGTATGACCGAGGGGATATGGCTGTCCCGTGTCCAGGGAGAGTTCACCATCAGAACTGGGTGAAAACAGGACCTTGTGCTCCTTTATGTGAGAGCATTGGGTGTCCTGCCTCCAGAAAAATGGCCAGTGCCTAATACTTTGTACGAAGGCTTACCTGCCAGCCTCGCTTGCCTACATGTCACAGGATAGACACAGGAGGGCAAAGCTTTCTTTGTCTGCCTTGGAGAGGGTTTTGAAGCAGCCTAAGATACACAACAGTAAATTACTAAGGAATTTCCTCCATACATTTGTGTGTGTGCATATATGTATGCGTTGTTTTCTTCATTTCAACTACTTCTCATTATCAGTCCTCCCAGTGGGTTGCCGCCCCAGTTTGTTGCAGAAGCTGGGTAATTATCCTGTGGTCAGAGTGGGCTGAAGATGGAAATGATTTTATTCAGAGAATACCCTTTACCAGATACAACACTTTTCCACACCTTTTCCAGGACATGTTTTTTTTGTCTCCTGTGAGGCTTTACCGTCACCTGTGCAGACACTTCCAGACAAGTTCTATTACTATATTCTGCTTTATGCTCCATGTTGCCCCTCTTTATCTCCTCTCAGATCAGCTTTCTTCCTTCTTCCCTTCCCATTAAGCCATTACCTGATCTCTCATAGTACAGCTGCCATCCTTATGATCCTATCTGCTGCCAGGCTCACGGAATTTCAGCAATACTGACAAATCTCAGCTTCTGTTAGTTTTTTCCCCTTCCTTTCAAACATACCTCAGAGATAGAGCTGGGTGTTTGAGAATGTGGTGGGGGGCTCCCGAGTTTGGAGTGGGTTTTCTGCCATGAATTGCAAAAACCCAAAAGTGTAACCGCTGGCATAGTTAATTCCCTAATCGCTAGAGCAATAATATCCAGAAAATGTGTGAATACAGCAACTCTTAACTGCCTCCATCGTATTGCTGAAGTGTGAAGAGCCCTGTTGTCTCATGCTCAGCCTCCTGACAGCTCCTCTGCTTCAGAGGCTTCTTGTAAAGTTGCTGATAGTTAAGGGGCGGGGAGGAGTATAGGAAGGAGCTGAATTAAAGTGCATTTTGTGTCAAAGCAGTTAACATAGATACTGCATCCCCGAGTGTGTGATTCACATTGCATTCAATCTCCTAAAAACTTGCATATAGGCAAGAGGGCTGACGGCCCTATCAGCATGTCAGTATCTGGCTCTTGGTGCTGCAGAGCACACTGGGTCTACCTCATCCAGTTTGGCACCTCTAAGCCATAAGATTGGTGAAGCTTGGAAGCCATCTGGGGAGCAGGAGGGAAACTGCCTGCGGAAGGTGGCTGGTGAAATATAGACATAATCCTGATTCCTGTAAATCTATCTATGAAAAGGGCTGTGTTTCTTCAAAGTAAGGCAGTACCAGCAAACCAAGGTACTCAGTTTAAGCACTAAAATTTCTTGTTCTTGAGATATTTAAAGAATCCTGCATTATTGATCATGATATCTGTAGGTATCATTTTCTCCAGACAACTCGATTGCTCCAGCAATCTGTATTGATTTCATTTATTGCCACATTAGCAAAGTCTGGGTTTTTTGCTTGTTTGTTTGTTTGTTTGTTTGTTCTCCTCTGAATTGCTCTACCTAAATGTATATCTTCTTCTACCAAATGATGCATGTTCTATTCTCTGTGTCTCAGACATGCACAGCACAAGTGACACCTTCATTATGTGCTTCCAGGTTACTGGCAAGCTTTGTCCTTTTCCTGTTACCCTGTATTCCTCGGTTGCTCTGTTACACATGTGAAAGTGCCTTCCATTATGTTAGACCTGCACTGGTCACTGGGTAGTGGAGCAGATCCTTTGCTCTGCTGAGTCTGGTACCTCACACACAAATTACATTGAGATTTACCTCTTTATAGCTCTATAGCTTTTTTTTGTTTTTTTCCTGTTCACATTCTCACTGGGTTTCTGCATCAGTGGTCTGTCCTGTGTTAACGGAGAGCAGCTGGATCAAAAGGGCTGCAACCACAGGTGAGCTCTGTCTCTCACAGAGCAGATGAAACACGGGATTCAGGTCTGAACCGTGATGGAGCATAGCACCAAACTCAAAGCTCCCTGTGAAAGGTGAAATACCTTTGGATTGAGTGCTCCAGCCCACCGAACTGCCCCCTTCACCAGTCCCCCCCAGTGTCTCGAGTCTGATCGGTCTCCTCAGCGCTGCAGTCCTGCTGCCTTGCACACTGTGCTGCCATCCTGCCCGTGCTGCATGCCTTGCTCACCACGGTGCTGCACTGTGCTGCCAGAGGTGCACGTAGGGCGGCTCTCTGACCTGTTCTCATGTGCTCTGTGCTAGGAATGCCTCATCTGCTCAGGGGGAGGGTGGGTTTCTTTTTTGTCTAGTACATCGTTGGTCTCAAAAAAGGCTAAGTGACTCAGTTCAGTGGTGCAGGAAAAATGGAGTCCGTGTTTTCTGTCTAGTGGCTGTTGCTTCTTTTTAGCTTTCTCTGAGACTCATTCCTCCTCTGTGTCTCCCCTAGTCTCCCAAATCCTCTCACTCCAAGCTGTGCACAACCACGGGCTCTTACCCTTGCTCCTGCGTTTCTCCAACAGCTTCCCTCTTTGCTTCTCCTTGTCTTACATGCTTACACCAGTCACTTGGTCGCGGGACTTTGCCCAGTGTCCAGGGCAGGATGCTTGAGGACAGTGGCTCCTTTTCCAGCCGTGCCTGTCCAAGAAGCCTAGCCATCTCCCAGGCTTCATCACGCTCATCCACCAGCCTCTGACTGCCCTTGCCTCCTTGTTTTCTCTGAGCCCTGGACAGCTCTTCCCTCTCGGCAGTGTCTCCTGGGGTGTCATGTAGATCCCCAGTCTCCGAGCCTGCATCGACCTGGCAGAGCTTGTTCACCCAGTTTCGCTTTACCTGTGATGTGGCACCAATCTTACCCTGTGGGAGCTCTCTCCCAGGACTAAAGCTGACTCTGCTGGCCCAGGGCCTGAGAGAAAACCCTGCAGCATGTCCAGGTCACCCACCCCATGAGTACACAACTGACAACACGTGATGCCTGTGGGTAGTGTCTGCCAACACTGCTGAAGGGCTCCTGGCATGCTTGGCTTGGCTTCCACGTTGTAGTTGAGTCCATATTTGCTGTGTCTTTTAAGAGCTTTCGGGAAGGGCAGAATGAAATTTGTTGGGTTTGGCAGCGAACTTTCTCAGTCCTTCCTTCTGCTTAGGGCAGGGGCGAAGTTCATGTATTTTTATCTCCACTTGGGTGCTGAATTCCATGTCTTTATTTGGCTTGCTGTCTTCGTCCCTCTGCCAGGGTGCCTCTGGCTGTACCTGGTTATATCCAGCCCTTGAGCATGTGTGTGGGGATTCTTACAAGGGTGGTGGCCACCCCCCCTCCACCTGTTACGAAGACTTGGGGATGGGGTGGGGAGAAGGACTCGGGCAGCAGTTGCGCCTGTTGGATAGAGTTAATCCCTGGAGTCTTGAGCATCTCCTGTTTTGCTGGCTGGTTTCCTGCCTCCAGCCCCTGCCCCGGTGGGGTAGGGTTACCGAAGACGCGGAGGGTGGGAGCCGTGAGGGGGAACATGTCTATTCTGAGGAGCCGTGTTCGGTTACTGCTCTGAACCCGTGGCACACCAGAGACACTCGTGTATCGCTGGCAGGGAGATGCCTGGTACCGGAGCTGGGGGAAGGAGCTGCAAGATGGGAGCAGGAGAGCATGGCCAAGAACCTGCAGGGCTGCATGAACTGTTTTTTTACTCGGATGATTACAGAGATAAAATTTGTTGGTTCAAGACCAGGAAGCAGTGTCACTGGGAGATCCCAGAGCAGTTAATCTTTTAAACTTAAATTATTCCTCCTCCTGAACGCCCCACTGCTGTGCCTCCTAGGCAATGAGGGAGGGGATACAGACCTGTTGTTTTTTTTTTTTTTTTGCCTGGATAGCCATGGTGAAGTGACTTGTCTGAAGATATGGGGCTTTGTGGCACAAGGATGACCAAAGCCTCGGTCACAGATGACCTGGTAGTTCTGTAACTTATCTGCTAGATGGTAATGCATGTTGCAGAGGTTGCTTGTAGGTACTCCGTTGTTCTGAATGTCTCTACAGATAGTGATCAGGCATCATTCAGACGCAAAGTGCTGTTCGACACACTTTGTAAGCCTCTGAGGTACAGAAGCTCAGTTTGGAAACAGAGACAACAGACTTTGTGACCTCAGGGACAGACAGAGCATGAGACAGGGATGTGATGAGCAAGGGTATGCAGCTTGGGCTTGCTCTGATTTCTCTGTGCTTGCTGACAACATTTGGGTGAATGAGGACAGTGCTGCACATGCACGTGTAGCTAACATCGCTGTGCAGTGTGTGGTCATGCCTACAAGGAGCTTGCTTATACCAGTTTGCATCTGTACCTGCCTGGTACCTGTGCTTACACCTTTTATAGAGCTTTATAGAGCTTTAAAGAAAATAGGGTTTTCACCTGGTGACACAAAAAGAAGAGCTCATTTGGGAACTGGGCTGCCTGCAGGTTCCTATCCTACATCTCCAGCACTCCTGCAATGCTGTCTTCTTCTGCTGACATCCTCAGGGTCAAGCATCAAAGCATTTGCAGAGTCCACACATCTTCAGGCACCCTGTGCCCTGCCAAAGCTTTCCATCTCTCCCCCCCAGCTGGTAACACTCAGCTCCTTTCTACATCTCTTGTGACCTTTGGAAATATCCTTTACTTTCTCCTCTCCTTCCTGTTTTCTTGACCAGATACTGGTCTGGCAAGTACTCGGCTTTGGGATCTATGTGAAGTACTTGGCTTTGAGATCTATGTGTGGTGATTGATTGCCTGGCAGGCAAAACCAGGCAGCTGGCTGTTGAGATGTTACAACACAAATTTACTCATCCACTCAATGTCACAAAACTTACAGGAACATAAATCTTGGAGGTGTCTACTGCTTTGTTAAATTTTTTGACCAGCAGGTTTGAAAACTATGTGGGTGACAAAATACTGACGTACACCCACACAAACTCACAGTGTGATCTCAATAAATGACGTAAGTGTTGTGTGTATAGACAGTAATCATAGCACTTTGGCTTAAAAGCAAGTCTGCCTCTCTAATTTCATTACCAATCAAGTTTTGTCTTTTTTTCCTTCCAAATTATCTGTGCAAAACCCCTTGGTTTTTTTTTTCTGAGCTTCTTTGTGGTGGGTATTTAGTGGGCAAATATGCTTGGGCCAGTGTCTCAGGTCTCAGTGCTGCTACGATCCTCAGGCTTGGAGAAGACCCCAGGCATTGTGTCTGCATGTAGCTAGAGTCCTGATGGGCCAGTCCCCTACCCATTTCCCAGGCACATACCCTGTGTGTGGATACTCTGAAGTCCACGACAAAATATGTCTTTTGTTCTCTGCTTGGCACCGCATGTGGAATTCCTGTTTGAGAGGGATGTAGGGGAGCTATATGGGAAAGCGTAGCACTGTTTCATGAATAAAAGGGTATTTACAAAACAACGGGGTTTGTTATAGCTACATGCAGACTTTATACCAGACAACGATGCCAGCATTCCTAAGAATCAGCAAGCAGAAAGACTATTCACAGGCATAGTCAGCCGATTAATTTATTCACTGACAATGATTCTTACGGACAAGCACTCTGCAAGATAGTATTTAGGAAATAAAATCAATAGTCCTTTTTAAGAATTCCAGAGCTATTAGGGAAGGGAAGTAAAGTCGCTTCATACTTTTCATTATGTGATGCTTGATAAAGCACAGAGGAATCATATTCTCTCAGTTTAAGCACTTTTGCATATATTGCTACAGTAACCTGAACTAGTGCCTGCTGGCTTGCAGCTATTAGTGATTGTGCTGCTTCAACTGATAGGTTCAGCTCTTACTACGTCTTTGCCTGCAGTCTATCAAAGTTTCATATTTTTACCTCCAGATTTTCACCTATAACTCTATGTCTGTACCCTCACTGTGAGCTTTTTTTCCTGTAGGATGCTTCTCTGATGTCCCGTGTTCTCTCAAACTTCTGTCCTTATTTTTGAAACTTTCCTATTTTAGCCCCTCATTCAATGCGTTTATGTTTCTGTGTTCTTTCCTCCAAGACCCACCATGGTTCTCCATCCAAACGTAGTTTATTACCGCCTCAGTCACCAGTTCTGCTGGTAAAAATCTTCCTTTATGGTTTTTTTTTCCATTTGTGGTGGATTTTCTTTTCAGTCTTGAAAGATCTGCTTCCTCGCCTTCCTTTCTTTCCAGGTCTGTGCTACGGTCTCTTACACCAACTCGTTGTGCCCTGTTTTAGCTTGTTTAAGACCTCCTTGGAACCATCTTTTATTCTTAACATTACCAAAGACAACGGCTCCCTGGGGTGTCTAAGTGCTACTGTAGTACAAATACATATCTAAAATTCATCATCTTGCTAGGGCACATTCCCGATGTCCTAACCTAGCAATTTCCCTGCTCTTAGTGTGTGGGTTTTTCAAATGATGTGATAGAGAAGTATATTGTAGTCACTTAGCAACCAGAACTGGCTTTTGAAAGCAAAAATCTTGGTTTTGTTTTGTAATTTTGGTTTCCAGGACCTTAAAATTAACAGTTGTGTGCTCAGGAAATCAATGAAGTGTTTGCAGAGTTGCGGAACGAAGATTCCCTGTCGGTTTATGTGCTCACTTGCATGCACGTCTATGTGCATGCTTACTCACTTGCTCTCCCTGGTTATAGATGGGAAAGTTTGTTTTCTTGTCCTTTTCTTTTGCACCTGATTTTCAGGAGTGTTGCTGAACTCCACTTAAGGTCAATGGGAACTTTTGGTGCTCAAAAATATGGGAAAATCAGTTCCTTTGCTGCAGACACAGGCTGCCTCCAATGCATCCCCAGCTGCGAAAAGTTCCAACTGCCCTTTATTCAACAGCCAGCACTTCCAGCTCCGTCCCTGGCAAATTCTGCAATGCAGCTCCGAGTGATCAATGCAAAAGTCTTTGGCATATGAAAACTAAAAGTGTGGGGACAGCACAAAATAAATTGAATTGCAAAATGAAAGAGCACAAGCAATTCTCCTGATCGCATTATTCAGCTGCACATTTATTTAATTAAAGCCCGGCATTTTCTAATTAAAACGCAGCCCCTGCAGAATTTCCCCGTTGCCGCTTGCGAGGTGTGGGGGGGAGGCGGCGGGCTGCGTTCACTGCCGCGGCCACCGCAGGGGGGCGAGGGGGACCTGGAGTGGGGGTGAGGGGGTGTCCCCCTCCTTCGGTGGCGATGCTGAAGGACAGCCGGGGGACACCCTGCCCGTGTCCCGGGGGTTTGGGGACACGCACCCCCTTCCAAGGCAGCGCACTGCCCTCTAACGCTGCTCCCTGGTAGTGGAGGGGGAAAGCCCTCCGGGGGAAGCCGGCTGAAGGGAGCCCCCGTGGGCGCCCTGTCGAAGGGGAGGGGAGAAAAGGGACTTTTTCAGTCACTCCGGTGAGGGGAGAAGCAGTACACTGTGTCTGGGGACGCCCCCAGCCCAACCCTGGTGCCAGACCCGTAGTTTCCCTTTTCCACCCCCTTGATGTGCCGGATGCTGCAGGTGCCAGGGAGAGCCTTAGAGAGGGGCTGCTGTGACAACTTCTGTACCCAGGTGACTTGTGCTTTTGTTTTTGGAAGTAAACTTATCCAAAAATCTTTTGTAAATGAGCTTCAGGACAGAAATGTTGCCCCAGGGCTTGCTTTTTAGCTGTAACTTGTCTTAGGTGAGGCCCTGGCTCGAGCTGCTGCAGAGACAACGCTGCCCTTTGACAGTGCTGCCCTTCTTCCTTTCCCTTGTGCTTCAGAGACACACGTCCAAGCTGCATACTGCAGTTATGTCAGAGATGTCTAAAATTACCATATCTTGCACATCTCGAGGTGGGGGACTTCAATATCTTGAGCCTGGGTCTGAACACAGGGGCAAGATTTACTCTGTCTGCTTCCTGGAAATGAATGCCTGGAGGTGAATAAGCCTTTGCTTTCTTCACCAGGGTGGCATTGCGAAGGGACTCTGACAGCCCTGACTGTGGGATCACCTTTTTAAGTCATCGTTCCCTGTACAGAAATCCCTGCACCAGAAAGTGATGGTGTTTTAGATGCTGGCCCGTGGCAGCCAAGAAGAAGGAAAGGAAAGGAAAGGAAAGGAAGGGAAAGGAAAGGAAAGGAAAGGAAAGGAAAGGAAAGGAAAGGAAAGGAAAGGAAAGGAAAGGAAAGGAAAGGAAGGAAAAAGGAAAGGCTGCGGAGGTGGGTGGCTGCTGTGTCTCGTGCGTGGGGTGACCTCTCTGTGGCCCAGGCAAGAGACCGGTGCTGGGCGGAAAGCTTCTGCCCGATAATGGAGTTCACTGTTTTCCTGACCTGAGGGCAATAGGGTATGAAGCTTGGCTGGGAATGGCTTGTCATAAGACTGTCATCAGTTGGTTTAAGTCGATACCAATTACAAGGTTATTAATTAAAAAATGTGACTGCTGTGGATAATGATTGTAACCCTTTATTTAATTAGTCACATTGCATACATCTAGTATGAATTAGAGCTCTCTGCATTTACTGACTGGTAAAGGCTGTGGTCCCTTAAATGTGTCTTTTAACATATTTTTTAACATCTTTTTAAGTGTTAGGACTGATTTTTATTCAGAATTGGCTTTCTCCTACCTTCAGGAATTTTCTCTGACTTGGCACTCCCTGTTCATTCATCTCCTGCTGACCAAGAAAATATTAAAAGTCTCTTAAACGCAGCCCATCATGAAAGGGTGAATGTTCAATCAAGCGTGGAAACCCACCTGATGTCATCTTTCATTCCCAAGAAAGTTTTCTGGCACTTCACTAGATATTACCATGCTTTCATCTGTGGGAAAGAGATACTGGAGTAGTCACCATCTTTTGCTGGCACCAAGATGAGAGCTTGGTGCTAATATTGTTGCATGTGACTGGTCTCCTAGGGTCAGCCTCCTGACTGTGTGGTTCACAGGTCCTTGAAGAGGGAGCTCGGGGCTGTCTGGTCCACATGAGGACAGGATTGTTTGCTCCAGCAATTACTGCATTAGACCAGCGCCTCTGACGGGTTTCCAGGGTGACCTGGTGTAACCCCTTCCATGTTCGCAGAGGGACACCATCTGCGGGGAGAGAAGGAAGGTGGTGAAAAGACTACCTGCGTGGGTTTATGCTGCGATTTGTTTGTGAAGCATGGTTTTAATCTGGCGGTGCCTTATTTCTGTTCTGCACCTGAGGCACAAGAGCAAAGAGCTGACTGGCTTTGGTTTATGGTTCATCAGCCAAACTTAGAGAGAGATCCAAAACATGCATACCCCAGCCTCCAAACCTGCCTTCCTGTACGTCTAAGACAAACTGAGCAACCTTACAGTGCCATTTGGCTGTGCCCAGAAAAAGTGCGATTCTCTCCCTGCTGACACACAACTTGATGGATTTGGGGGCATGAATCCTCCTCAGGGACGCACGTAGCCCTGGCTCCATCACCACTGGGCAGGACAGATGTGAATCCACGTGTATCGGTGACGCAGGCAAACTGGATTTGGCCAGCTGCCGGGGCTTTGAATGTTCATTTTGGGGGAGGGAGGGAAGGAGGACAGAAGAGGGGAAAAACCTGCCCTCTGTCTGCTCCTGGTGCTAAGGTGCCTGGGGAGAAAGAGGGGGCTGTGAGCAGAAGAGGAGCTGGGACAGGGCTGCTGCTTTGCCAGGGGATCCTTTCCCAATTTGATGGCAGAGACACAATATCGTGGGGCCAACATGCAGAAGCCCAGCTGGAGCTGTTTGTCCTTTTGCTGCATCCGATGGATTTGTGTGTGCCTGTGTGTATGTGTGTTGCTTTGTTTTTCTGCCCTGTGTATTTTAGCAATAATCCCCTTCAAGGTTACAGAGATATCATTTGTCAGGCAAGCCGACAGAGCTCTTTCTTACTATGGGATTACATAAGAGAACACAGGCTTTATTATCATTTTAGGACGTATTAGCATTGTGGATTATTTCCATAGAGACTGAGCACAGTGGCAGCCTTCACTCTGGGCTCCCTCGTCCTCCCCCGCTCCCCACCTCTTACTTTTTAAAAATAATATCCATTAGCAAACAAGCAAGCGGGAGGTGTCCTGTGAAGCCTGGTCTATGATCAGTGGTGTACATGGAGGGCTGACACTAGTGCCAAGAGCACATCACAAGCCTGCAGATAGAAGGAGGGATTTTGAAAAGAGGATGCAGAGCAGCAAGAAAGCAGATGTGCCTTCTTTATTCCTGCTGATCCGTGTGCCTTCTTGGTAGGCTAGGGAGAGCCGCTGCTCCTGCTTTGGTCATTCATTGCCTGTGGGATCGTGACAGGTCAGGTCGATGCTTCGTGTCTCAATTTAACAGTCTTTAAAATGGGGTGTTTAATTATGCTGGGGTATCCCGTTGACCAAGAGTAACTCACAAACGTATGATTTATTCACAGCATCTTTTCCATGACAAAGGCTGATCCCGAAACATCTGTGTCATGCTGGCTGTGGGTCTTTTGAGCTGCTGGTAGAGTAAGAAAGGAGTGTGGAACATTGTTGTAAATAAATTAAATTGCACATTCCTCCCTTGGAAAAGCATCTTGCCATACACCAACTCCTACATTTCTGATGTGTCCTGTAGCCAGGCTGTGGTGGGACTAATAGGGGATATTTTAGGTCTTTCCCCCTTTCCATCAAAATGTGCAGAGAGCAGAGATGTTCTTCATCAGCAGGCCTGGGGGACTGCTGAACTGTAAAATCTGGAAACTGGTCTCCTCCTCTTGGCTGTGCCTCTGCTACAGCACAAAGTGTTGGCATTTCTCACGGCCTGGCAGACACGGTACGGTAAATTTTTGGCCTTCATCTGTGCCGGGGGTGTCAGTTACATGAAGAGGTTCATTGTGAGTCGCAAGCTTCATCGTGCAGAGCTGAGAGTGGAGTTCATAGACACGGCTGCCAAGGCCAATGCCAGTTCACTGGTCGGTGATGAGTCTTCAGGTCTGGAAGGGAGTCTTTTGTTTCACACCTTGCCTGGTCTTTTCAGGGCTTATAAGTCATCTGATTAGTGTTTCTTCTCCTGATGCTGCTCATATGTTACCTGTAATGTGAAAGCTGTACTAGATCCTGAGTAACTCTAGTCGTATATCACAACTATCCCCCAGGGCCAGTCTTACAAGAGAACAATCAGACAGCTAACTGCATCCAAGAAAGAACCTGCCACTCTGTTTCTTGAATGCTTCTGTTCGGGCCTGTGTCCTCATGGGAGCTGGATGTGAATGCGTCTCCCTATCAGTGAAACCTGGGGGCTCCAGGTAGCAAATATAGTCTAGTGACAGAACAGTCTTCTACAGAAGAGATACTTCATACAGGAAGAGCACGAGCTAACCAAAAAGTCACTGAGGATCAGTCATTCTTGAGTAACTTGTTGACGAAAGGCAGGGAACTCGTAGTTGTTGGAGGTGAATGGGAAGGTACGTACCAGACAACTGTAGGAAATCAGGCTTCAGGTATTCTGCTGCTCAAGAAGCTTTTTGTTCCTCTTTGAAAGAATAAGCTTAACCAGAGCACTGAGAAAGTAGCTGTCCTGTTGTGACCCTGGCAATTGCATTGTTTCTGTGGTCTGCCTGCACAATGTATGATCACTAATGGCATCTTTACCTGGGATGGTGAACTGAAAACCTTGAACTTTAGCTGTAGGCTAATTGCACCTCAGTTTTGACATCTTTGCTGCCATTTCAAAAAATTAAGTATATTTCTTGCCCATGAATATTCTCTTTGCTGCTTTAGACAAGAAAGGAAAAAAAGTGAAGTTCTCATCTTTGTGACCCACCTGGACTTACCACCCTTGTGTTCTCTCCTGTGCCAGTCTCATGTTTTCTTCTTGCCAAAAAGGCCTAAAAGCCTTGAAAGCCTTGGAGAGATGCAAGTTTCTAGCTAAACACTGTGTAGGTAACACAGTACTTTACGCACATGTCTAATGGTTTTGGATCTTTAAAGATTTTTGGCTGGATTCCTCATCTGGCTCTTGGACAATGGTTGGCTACAGAAAGTGTCCTATGATCTTTACTTTCTACAGGGGAGACCAGGTGTGATATTTTAAAGACTGGTCTCATTCCTTAGAGAAGTCCATTTGCGGAAGCCCTCCAAAATCAGAGGTGTCTTATCCTAGACAAAGTGGGCTACTACAGAAGACTCCAGTGACACAAACCTGTCTGTGGGAAACAGCCTAAGGAAAAGCTGTTTGGTCTGGAATAAAAATCCATATGTGATTGAACTACTAAGACCTATCTAAAATGTTGGCAATATACATCCTTACTGCCCACTCTATTTACTGCTGCTTGTGGAGTTAACATTGAAGGGATTCATGTGTGTCAGCCTGGTGGCTGGAAACCTTACCCAGGGATCTGACTTTCCCTTAGCTGAAAACAAGACAGCAAGGAAGAGCTTTCTTGGGTTAAATTTGCCAGAGTTCAAAATGGTCGTGTTCTAGAATGTTTCTTATCAGCTTGATGAAATCACTAGATACACCACTCTGCAGGGCTTAGGGCACACATCTTTCTTCCTGGCAGCTACACCAGCATCCATACACTGCAACACCTCGGTCTGTTTCTTGAAGATTTTGTGTAATTGTGAGTGGACTGCAAGTGTTTGTGCCTTGGACTGATGACTGAATGAGCAAATCTGCAGGCCTATGCAAGCAGTGGGGCTGGCTGTATTTCTCATCCAAATACACACAGTATGCATTTTTCCAGGGGCCTCAGGGAAGGGCACACATCTGAACGCTGGACCGTCTGTGGTGATGATTAGTATCTATTTATCACAGCTACTGTGAAAGCAGGGTAGAAGATAAATAAAATGGAAAAGGACCTTCTTTCTACCACTTCAGTTCCAGGAGTGCCTTCACCTCGTACTTGCTCACTCATGTGGTACAAATCAATTTTCCTTGATGCTTAGCTGGATTGCATCTGCAGAACTACAGGAAGATGAGCAGGCATCATTTGTGTCTCCTGTGGCCCTCAAACCCTGCCTTGAGCAAAGTTCTGACTGTAGATTCTCTAGTGTCCGCAGCTGCTGAAGATGCAGGAAGACATCCATCTCAAACCTTCCTACCTTGTGTCTGGCCTAAGGCATCTGCAAACTTCAGTGCAGTGGGAAATCTGCAAAAATATTTGTCAGTGGTGGAGGGTGGTCCCTGTTAAACCTCTGTCAGAGCCCAGGAGCCCTGTGTACACAAGCTGCTGCCTTGGGAGCCAAAGGCGTAACTTATTTCTTACTGCTCTGTGTTTCTGTTTAAGAAATCCCTCACCAAAGTAGGTGTGCATGAGGCCTTGAGGCACATCAGACCTGCTGCGCTGATGGCTGTTCCCGTCCTAGCTGCAAGCAGCCTTGCGCAGCATGTGGACAAAATTGTTCTTTTTTATAAGTCATCAGGCTGTTCCTGTACAGGGCTGATGAAGCTCTAAAAAGACTATGGTAATAGCCAAATTTCTCTTTTTTCTGCCCTCATGGTTTTACTAGATGAAAAAAAGATAATTTGTTGTTGGGCAGCCAGTCATTCAACAGTCCTGTGGGTATTGTGTTTGTGTCACCCCTGTGTAGCTCGTGATATACCCTGCAACCTGAGAGAAGCCTTGTCCGATATGGAATTCCTTACCTACTTTGTGTGGTCCTGCCCTCACCCACAGTGGGAGACCTCTCAGGGACCTTAGCAGTCAGCTATGGGTCAGTTTTGCATATCTGTTCCAAAGGACTGTGGCTGTGATACCAAACCCCTCATGCTTGCATTGTATTGAGACCCTGGTGTCCTTAAAAATCGTCTTTGTTAGACACCTGTCCTTATTTTGTGTAAGATTTGAGTATTACATGGGTGGTGTATTTATGCTCACAATACCTCTAAGAGTTGCTTTATTGTCAAAAGAGTTTGTGCTTAAGTCTGTGAAATGAAGATAATTATTCACCTCTGGGCACATTATATGGTACGTGGCGGTCTGAATTTCCCTCTGCATGGGCTTGCCTCTGTGCTGAGATCCTCTGAACTGTGCTTGAGTTTGATGCCTTGAGTAGGCAGTGTGACTGCTCTTCCAAGTGACTTCCATGGTCACTCATATGGCTTGTGGCATAGAAAGGAGGATCCAGAAGCTGAGCCTTCCATCTCGGAAAAATACCCTCATTTCAGAGCTGTTTGCCCTTGCCAGGTACACTGACACCAACGTTTCCATTTGTGGAACCCAGTTTGTCTTGCAGCAAGGAGAAAAACACCCTTCAACTTATAAATTGCACACATTTAATGGGGACCAGCATAGGAGGAGTCATTATTAATAATTATTTGCATAACAATAGCTTTTCTTCCATAGATCTCGCAAAGCTGGGCAAACATGAATTAATTCAACCTTAAACTACCCACATGGGAGGACGCAAAGTATCATTATCCACATGAACAGTTTCTCTGCATGATTTTACTAATTATAGTATAGCACTTAGGTGTTGTTACACGTGCTACACAAGACGGTAAATAACATTTTACAGAGAGAAACAAAGGGCATTTCTTACCCAATCACACTCTTTCCAGCACTCACACTATCCTGTCTTCAGCAATGTTGAGAATTATTCCAGCAGAAGGTGGAGGAAATGGGTCATCAATGGGCAGCGTGGCCAGAACTATAAATAGGTGTAATGTCTTACCTAAACCCTGCGGACGTGGGTCTGTCGAAGAGCTGGATTTAGATAGTAACTCAAGTTGTGCACCTTCCACCATACCCAGAACAGCTTTCACCTTTCTCCATTGTTTGGAGGAATCCCATTCCTGACCCTAGCAAGGCAGCGTAGTGCAACCTCCCCAAAAAAGGCTGACCTGTTTCAGCAGCGCTGCCTTAAGATGTTACTGGGCTGGTCCAGCTAGGCGTGGGAGAACCTTTTTGTTTTGTGATACTTGGAGCATTAGGGAAACAGCTACTGCCTCAAAGCCCCAAGGAAGGGGCACTGAAATAGTTCCGGCAGCCTGGGAACCCACAGGTTCCAGGTACTCCTCTTTTCTGGTGTCTGAGACTTCCAGCAAGGCCTTTGCCACCCTTTTTCCTGTGCTAAGTCCGTGGAAAAGAGCTGGCTCAAGGTTTTCCTGAGGACAGCCCAGCAACTGGGCATGGCGGTGTCTGAAATAAATATAGTTTTGGAGGAGAGTTCATTTCCCCTGAATTAATGCAGCCTGACACAGAGCGCAGGAGCATGTGCCATCTGGTCAGATCTGCCTTGATTTTGCGAACAAGGGGGAGGGTAACTGATACTTTTATGAACTGCAGTTGCTGCGCAGGAGAAAACAGTAATCCCCTAGGTACTGAAAATGCGAGATGCTAATCTGAAATTAAAATGGGTAAACACGCACAGGCCCAGTAAGGTCGGGAAGGTTGAAACCTTGCTCCCTAAGGAAATGAACCTTTTTATCTTGAGAAGCCCTGGGCACAGCCACGTAGTCCATCAGTTTAATAGGAGGTGGTGGGGTAGTGTGCTGCTCTTTTAGTTCAGAGCCAAGCTTGTTCCCTGTGCAGGCAGAGTGTAATGTAATTTCCTTCCTTTACCCCATGATGTATGTGTGTTTTCTGCAGAGATTTCACTCTTTACTACCTGTCCATGTGCCCTGTTTCGCTATTGCATTCTGATACCACTGCATAAATTGGGCCGGAGGGTGTCCCTCTCGCTCCTCCTCAGCTAGAGAGCAAGTATCTAATTCCACTCTCGTCTGTAGTCCTGCCAGGCACGTAATGAAATGGCCAAATTCCGATGATTGTACCTGGGAGGGAGTCCGAAACTGTTCAGCGGTATGTCGTAATGCGAGCTGTGATGATGGGGAACCTGGAGGAGATCCTCATCCCCTTTCTTGTGCTGCCTGCGGGAGCAGAGCTTGCATGTTCACAATCAGCGGGTAAGGATGCTGCACAAGCTGCCGGAGAGTTCAAGACAGCCATGTGTGCCCCACGGCGATGGCTACGAAGTCATGGCTGGCTATGGCTTTGGTACAGGACAAGCTCTTAAGGTCAGCAGCCGTGCTGGCCTTAATTTAGCAGATAGTGGCTGAGTAACCCAGAGGCATGTGTAAGGCAGGAACAAAAGGTGTTTGCCTTGTTTTCCTAACAGAATTGCTCTCTGGATGAGTGCTTTCTAGATTTTCAGCCATCATCCTATAGTACAAAATACCAATGAGGTCTCTGAAGCTTCTCTGCAGATCAGGAGAGGCAGGACTGCAGTGCCATGAATAGCAAAGGGGAGAGCGGTGAGGTGGTAAAAAGCTGCTTTCGTATGCAGCAAGGCAGTGGGGGAACTTGTTGGAGTGCTGGGTAAGATGCAGGTAACAAGTAATAACCTCCCCTTACCTCACTGAGGTTTGTAGTCCCTGTGCTGCTCAGAGGCAAAACCTACGATCCTTTCATGTGCGGTTGGGATGAAACAGAGTTGTGGGCTAACAGAGTGTGACAAAACCAGAGCACAGGAACAGCAGATGTGGTCACTGCATTTCTTCTGGAGGTGTTTGCACACATGCATGCCCAAAGCCTCTGTCATCTGGGAATTCATCTCCCTGAAACACAGCCCCATACTTCCCATCTAAGAGGCTAATTAGTCTGCTGCAATTAGGTCTTTCCTTTTCTGTTGTGGGTTCAGCCTCTCAGTGGGCAGTGGTTAGGCACGGAGCCAGCGTACACCACTCGGTGTTGAGGTGAGCAGTGTTTCATGGGGAGGTGAGGGCTGCAGGAAGCACAAAAATTGGGACGTGAGTTTTCTTTGTGGTTATTTCAAGACTATTGAGGCTCTTCTGACTGGGAAACACACATGGGGAGAGCACACAGTGGCTTGGTTGTCCTTTTTCCATGATGAAAAGCAGGAGCAGTACCTTCGATGTATTCCTTCCGTTCTCAGATGGAGTAAAACTTGCCTCGATTTTAGGGGGAGGCATATTACAATGCTTGGGTGAAAGATGCTGTAAAAAAGGCTGAAGGTTTATCTGGCCTGAAAAGCCCAGATAAAGGGTGAAAGGTTTAGGTTTAATTCGTGACAAGGAGTTTCTAGCTCAGAAATTTCCATCAGTTTCATGAGTGCTGAGCTCTGATCATCTGTGCAAGGGGCACATTTCAGTAAAGAGACTGTATTTATTCCCCGGCTCCCCAAGGCTTTTCTCTTGTAACTGAAATGTCTCCAAAACCAGGGAACTTTAAACATACCTTCTCTTTTGCCTTTTTTCTTTCGCTCCCAACCTTGTTTTTGTTTGTGGACCAGAATGCCCAATAAAATCACGCGAAGGTCTTTTATTTATGTTTGGCTAGGAGCTGACCAGATGCCCCAGCCTGTGAAATAATCACCATCTGTTGATTGTAATCACAAGGCAAAAGCCAAAAGCCTGGAAGGTTTTTTCAGTGATGTATTCAAAGAACTGCAGCTTGACTTTTCTGAATAAAAACAAAAGCTTCTGCTTTGGGTCAGACCTTTTTTGTTTGTTTGTTTGTTTTTTAATACCTCCCCACATGCTGAATGACTATGAATAGCTCTGCTACTCATTCCCTCCTTATCAGAATCAATTTAGCTTTGCACTTTATTGTTTTTTTTCATTGCTGTCTGAAAAGATGGCACCATTGCTGTGCCCTGGTGCATTGTGTCCACCCTCTGCAGCTCAGCACTTCAGTGGGGAGCACATTTGTCTGAGGTCCCATGCACAGCAAGTTTCTTTTCGCCCTCTTTTTTTCTCTCTGACATCTTACCATTCTCACATCAGTCAAAGATGTCTCTGGGGAAGAAGGACAATAGCGAATACTGCAGGTACAGTGAGAATCAATAATTCATTTAATCATAAATTAATAAATGATGATGCTGCTTAGGGAGAAGGGAAGGAAAAGAAAGAACATTAATAAAGTCATTTCTAGATCAATTCCACAAGTCTGAGAGACTGAAAAGAGGCTCCAGAGGGCCTGAACTTGATAATTGTCAAGGTCTGTAGGATTCCCTCACTACCGTCATTGCCACTACTTGGGTTTAATTCAGTGATATGGCTGTTATCTTCCCCTTCTCCTGTGGAATTCGGAGCTTGCAGAACTTCGGTATTTGCATGACGCAGAGCGAAGTGCCTCTGGGTGGGGCAAGTGAGCTGTACAGAAGTTTTTAAGCTTGCTGGACAGAAGCGTTGCAGTTACTGAAGTGCTTCTGCCAGACTTTAAGAGGAAGGTGGGTCTCCAGTTTGAGCCCCCAGACAGCTGAGCTTGCTTCTCTGGGTCCATGAGGTGCAACCGAGTATTGTTGCCCATGGGTGACCTGGGAACACTTAACACTGTGCTGCATCTGGCCCTGCTCAAAATAGATGGTGGGGAATACACGTATGCACCCCACCTGCTTGAGCCCACAGCGTATGAAGGCAGTGCAAGTCAGGATTTAGCCATCAGAAAATGCATCATGAATATAATAAGGACACTAAGTGTTTTAACCTCTGGAAGACACCTCTTAGGCAGGCGATGCCTATTTATTTCAGCAAGCGGACAAAGACTGCGAAAGCCCCTGTGACGGCACTCCTTCATACCGTGGTGACAGGCGTTAATGGGTGGCCAAATTTGCCACATGAGTTTCCATCAAGCAGCGTTGCTTACCAGAACTTTCCACTCCGGTGTGCCCTGTCCTTCCCTGTGCCTGCAGTAGCTCAGACCTTTCGCAGCAGCTCAGGTGAAGGCGCTCGGGGCTGCTGAGCACTATTGCTCTGGTTTTCTCCATCATTGGCTCTTTAAGTAACAGGCACGGACATCTCCTGACTTGGGGGCTGGATTTGTCTTTTTGAAAATACGTAGGACCTCAAGAATGTTTCTCCCTGGATTTAGTGCTCTGTGGGCCTACCTGCAGTTTGGGCTGACTTAAATTGCACTTGGAGATAGGAATGTTCATTTTCGTCATTGTCCAGGAGAGGAAGTCAGGTCTGTTTATGCAGTGCATGGCAGTGCTTAGAGGAATTCAGAAACTGTGCCCTTCTCCCAGCCCTTCTAGTGGTTGGCAAGCATCTGGAAACATGACCTCCCTAGGGACAGGAGGTCTTCATTATGTATTTGTATGCCACTGTATTAATAATGGTAATGAATATTGGAATTAGAGCCTTAGTATCTCTCTTATGTAACTACATGTTGCTAATGGGCATAAGCTCAGCCAGAGCTGCTGAAACACCCGGCAAAGCTGTTTTACCTTAGCAGTGGTTTGAATTCTGCCCAGTGCTCATATACTGGGTAAAGTGTCTGCTTTTCCTAAGATGAAGGAACAAATCAGTGCAACCAAGAGTGCTGCTGGAGCCAGAGAGCTGAGATCTCAGACAGTGTAAAGACTGGGAGAGAGGGAAAAGATCTCCAAAATGTTCTCTCTGGATGTGCTCACAGTACCTGTTTTCTGTGCCCCTTCTTCTCTTTCTGTTGAGTTACTTCTAATTTTTACTCATGCAGAAGGCCACCTTATTTCCTGATAAGGTCTACTCTTTTTTTTTTTTTCCCCTTTCTTTCTAGTTTAATCTCATAACTCCTAGTTAATACCTCCTCCCACTTTGCAGTATTCACATGCGTCAAGTATATTAACAGTTTACTCAGTTTACTTCCTTGGGGTTGTTCCTTAATAAGCTGTACACATTTAACCCTTCTTAGTTGTCTTCATAAATTCTCCAAGGTCTGTTTATCAATCATTTCTGGATTTTTTTTTTCCCAGTTTGCTGGTCATTTATTGCTGTTGAGGAAAAAGTCATGGAATGAACAAAATTGAGTCCTTGGGCTGGTTGCATTGAAATAGTGCAGAAACTCTTTCCTCGCTTCCTCCCTTCCTCCCTCCCTTTGCTGTGATGGGATACCCCTCTGTTCGCCACCCAAAATTGCAAGAGCCTGTTTTGCTAATATAGCACACCAAGATTTTTTATTTGCTATTTTCTGTAACTTCAAGTCTCAGAGAAAAAAACCAAGCTTCTGTGCTTTCTCCCTCCTGCTGAGTATCCATCTTTTGGATTGTTTCTCTCCAGGGACATTACCTGCATTTTTCTATTTTGTTGGGTTCGACTTGTGGCTCTGATGAGTCTAGATTCAATCATCCTCATTCCCACTCATACTTCTCTCCGCTTTAACTTTCGGACCATTGCCCACGCATGCTTAATTTTAAGGAGCTCTGTGTTCATCGAGGGCCCATTTCTTTGTCTTCCATTGTATTTGCAATTTCTCTGTAGGGTGTCAGCTGCAAATTTCATGGACAGTTAGTGTTGGTTTCCTGTGACACTGGTTTAATAAGACCAACACGGATGCAAACCCTTTGGCACATCATTTGTCATTTCCCAGTCCAACAAAGTGTATTTTCTTTTGGTACCTCTGGCCAGTTTTTTGATCCATGGGCTGTTGATTCTGATCAAACGGATGCAGCAGGGCAATGTCAAATCCTTCAAATTCCTAAAGCTTCGAATTCCATTTACTGCCTTTCCTCTAGGTTCTAGTTGTGCATGTGTATTAAAAAGCAAAAGACTTTAGCTTGTGTATTGTGTGTGATTTTATTATTTAGATTCTTAATGACCCTTCATATTTGCTTCATTTTTTCACTAAGGATAGATATTGACTTGGAATTAAACATTGCCAGTTCTATTCCTTATTGAAAATCTTTACTATGTTTGCTTTTTGGTTGATTTTGTGGAGCCTCCCTAGCTCGATGTAAATTGTCAGATTATTTGTCACTGGGATAATACGTTTGTCAATGCCTAGCCATTACAAATTAGGCTCCTGATCCTGCATACATTTGTGCAGGTGCTTATATGTATAGATTGCTTAACATTCAGCCCTATATTAATTCTGTTGAAGTGAAAAATACTCTAAAAAAATATTTCTGTCTTTTCCGGATTAAGTTCTAGGACATCGTTTACTTTATTATGGTTTGTGGACATATCATTCTTCAAGTTCTTTTTGCTTGTGCTTTTTTTTTTTTTTTTTAACAACTCTTTTTTCCCTCTCTTTTCTCAAAACTTCCTTTCTTTATTCTTCTGGCTAACGACAGATTTTAAAAAGCTGCTCAGCGATTTCTGAACCATTAATTTCATCCTCATCCTCATTTATTAATGAACCTACCTTCTTTCTGGTGCTTCTTCTCCTCCTGATAAATTTGTAAATCCCTTCTTATTCCCCTCAGTGCCTTAGGCAATATAAATTCATCTGCTTTTTTCCTCTTGCCCTTATCTCTTCCCTACAGCCTTGACTGACTCTGTATATTCTTGTTTAGTCACAATCTCCAGTTCCATTTGCAGCACAGGACTTTTCTTCTGATTTTCATAATGAAAAGGCATCAGTAAGGAAACATTGTATTGTACAGCGCAATAAGATCTGAAGTGTTTCATTTAAAAGTTGTGTGTGGTGGAGCCTTCTCAGGGACAATTTATGTTAGGAACAGTCACTGTGTGGCAAAGCCAGCATTTTAGTTTTAGTGTGTCTTTGGCTTGATTTTTAAAGCTCTCACCATGATTTGAGCAGCATTAAGATGGGCAGCTGAGCCAATGGGAATTCCTTTGAGTGGTTTCATCCACCGTGCTGTGTTGGCTGTTCATTGTGAGAGCTGTTCTCCTTCCCTGGTGGAAGACATACTAATAGAAAAAGTTCCCTTTTTAAGGGGAATTCTAACCTAAAAAATGTGTGTGTGGTGGGGGGGGAAAGGGGACAGGTCTGTGTGTATTTCAGCCACGTGTTGCTCAGGGGAAGGCAGAGCACCAGAAGGAAACCCAGATCAGAAAAACAAGCTGGTGTCAGAGGGCAGAGAAGGCAGGAGGTCTTTCCATCCTTCCAAGCTACAGTTCAAGATCGGTTGGCAACACTGCCACACCTGAAAGCAAGTACGGTCTTTGAGCTCCATCAGTGTGTTACGCAGTGGCTGTTGCTAGCAGAGATGGCAAACCTGCCCTTGGGGAACAAGGCTGGAGACTGACTGGCAGAGGGGTTGCTTCGCAAGGTCTGGAAACAAATAAACTTGAAGGGTCATTAGAGAAGACCTATTCAGCCAAGGCTGATCTTGTGAACTGGAAAAATGCCTGTAACTCAGCTCATGTGAATGGGGCTGTGCCACTGACCTGCCCTGTGACTTTTGAGAATTGTTTCCTATGTTCAGTTTCTCCATCTTTAAAATGGGGACAGCAATATAGGGTTGTAGGGGTTTGGTCAACTACTGACTGCAAAATGCTCCAAGAACCTGGGCTGAAACGGCAATATTTGTTTCTTTCTTGTTGGGAGTCGGCATGAAGGTCTTCGTGGGGCAGGGCAGGAAGAAGTGGGTTGTGTTTAGTGGTTCCCATTACTTCTTTTGGAGATGCTTTTACCCACCTTTCTCCCTTTGTTCCTTCCTGTGACCCTGTGAGGGTGCTGTAAAGAGCAGCTATGGGTAAGCAAAGCGTAATGAGATAATGAGTTCTCATGTGCCTCTGGGACCAGAATAGTACTGGCTATTGCTTCTTCATCTTCCCACATCACTCTTGGCATCCTTCCACACTTGGTGAAGATGGATAAGTCAGGTGTCATGCAAAGTCCTGAGAGGATGAAAGAAAGAGCACAAAATAGGCTTAAAACCAGAGGTTACCTCCATAGACCCATCCTTTCCCCATTCGTCTGTGCCCCATAGTGTTGTGCTGCACGAGGGCAGGAAATCTGCCAGAGCTCTGGTCAGTTCATTGAATATTTGCTCAGAGGAAATGTCTTTTGTTTACATGGGGGAGACAGAAGCTTAGAGAAGAAACCTGGCACAGATCAGTTGGGATTTGGTTAATCTGCTTAGAAATACATTAATCAGAGGATCAAATGCTGTCAACAATACTCTTACACCCTCACTCTCTTCCCTCTTCCAGTACGTTGTTCATTACTGCTCTCACTGGATCTTACTCCTCACCCTCCTCCATGTGTCCCTCCTCTTCCCTGCTGTGAAAGTCAGACAGTAATGAAGGACAAGGAGATTAAAGCAAAATTAACAAATAAAATTAAAATCTTCTATCTAAATGAAAATTAAAAATGGATCTTTGGCTGTTTGTTTGCTTCCCTAAAAATAGCCTTGTACCCCAGCCAAGCCAAACATAGCCAGGATTTCCCTGGAAAGTTCTGGGCAAAATGGGCAGCTCCTAAATGATGAGCAAATAGTGGAAACAGTGGCTGCCTGCTTCCCCTCAGACTCCATCCATCTCCCCGCACTTCCACTGCAGCCCACAGGAGAAGCTGTGGGCCCACGCTGGGACATGGCATTACGGCTGCAGCTGGAGAAAGGACTACTCCAAACTGCCAGCACTTGTTGCCTTCAGCAGGAACTGCCAGTACTTGGCTTCTGGCTAACATCTCTTGTCTAGAGACGGGCATTTGTAATTGTCAGCGGTCACAATTTAGCGGGTGCGCTGATTAAAGCTGGAGCCAGGCAGTTCAGTTTCTCTTTTGCGCAGCTGGGATAATAATACTCACAAGGACCTCACCTGTATGGGGAGAGAAGCTCTGAAAGAAGGTGTTGCTGTTAGTGGCATATTCCTCAATATCTTGTTGCTTCACTGCCTGGCCTCTGGTGAATTGGAAAGGGGGCTCAAAGGTGGCATCCTGTGGCGACATGGAGCTGAGGTTGAGGCAGTTTGCTGCTCTCTGTGCTCTGTTGCTGTAGAATAACTGTTGTCAGAGGACAATTTGTTCTACATGCACTGTCTTCTTCTAACATTTTTGTTTTATTAATTTTGCAAGAAAAGCACAAGAACAAAAAAGCGTTGCAGCGAACAAGATATCGGTACCAACTGGGAGATAAAGAAAGAAGTAGATAGCTACTGTTATCCACTCTTAATGTTTGCTTTGCATGCATGGTGTTTTATATTCCTGGGTTTTGTTCTCAGATGTACAGCAGTCGATTTCATTCTCTGTATGAAGGTATAATCATAGGCAATGCAGGCTGTGCAGTCTGGCTTGCTTACTTAATTTCAAGGGAAACCTTTAACTTCAGGGATCTCCTGACCACTGAGCTGTTGTTTTAACAGCATTACAGTTGTTTTAATTTCGGAGATTTTGCAATCCCATGTTAATCCAAATTCCATTGAAGTCAGTACACAGACACCCATTGTCTTTAGCTGGGGTTGGTTCAGGTCATTGCTCTTCAAATTCTTCTGAGGAAAGGATGCGGATAAAAGGGAACATGCAGTGGTATACCAGAGCTCAGTTCCTTTTTGTTCTTTCATGGGTTAGGTAAAGGCTGGCTAAGAAAGAAATTGAGGTGGGTGAATGTTTTTTGGGATTTTTTGTGTGTTTTTTGGTTTGGTTTGGTTTGGTTTTGGTGGGGTTTTTTGTTTGTTTGTGTTTTTTTTGTTGTTGTTGGTGGTGGTTTTTTTCGTGAGGGAACAGGAAGCATGAGGGGAATATGTGGCTGCTCCCTAAGGGTGCAGCAATACTTGCCCCAAATGGGAACAACAGAGTGCTCTGGCCAGAGACTTCTCAGTGCATCACCCCTTCCACGGGAAGATGTGCCACTGTGCCAGTTCCCTTCCTCTGCTCCTACCTGCTGGACCACAGCACTGAAGAAAAAGTGAGAACCCACCTCTGTTTCTCCTCAATCTGCTTTAGAAGAAAATCCAGAGGAAATAGTGCCATTCACCTGTTTCTGCATATACATGAGCAGATACACTCAGCTATTTGAGGACATGTGGACCCCTTTAATGTTGGTGCACCCCATCCCTGTTTGGCATGCCTCCTGTATTCCCCCAGCCACTCTAGTGCACTGTGACCCAGCTGCCTGGTGTGTGAGCACGGCTGCCAGGGTGGGCAGCAGTTCCTGCTGGCTGTGCTCTGAGGGTCCTCCACAGGCTTCCTCTCCCTGATGTATTTGTAGTGCCGATCCTGTGGCCCATACTATAGTGTAAAGCCTTGATGTTCTGGGGCAACAGCTTCAAAAGACCTGGGCTTGAGCGTCGGCCCTGCAACCAACAAGTGGTCATAAGACTTCCCAGAAGGCTGTGTCGACACATTGTGCCAGCAAGGCAGAAATGCTGAGTTAGCAAGTTCACAAATGCCTGCATCTTGGCTTCTTCCCAGCAAGTGGGAGGTAGAGATCCAATAAACATCACAGAGCTGTGTGCCTTTGACAGCAGCCCCGTGTGCATTAACTGTTCTATCGCCCCTGGCCAGGAGCTGGGGTTCTGATACCCACTGGACGAGGTTATTGCATTGAATCAATGCATTGAAGGATCTTGTCTGCCTGGGCAAACAGTGTGTGGTGGCCTTGCTGCATCCGTTCCGTTCAGCATGAGTAAGAGTCAGAGGGAGGATGTAGCAGCACAGGTCTCACTGTGAGCTGCTATCAGCAAACTACACAATATCCTTTCCAGCATAGTGGCCCTGCCAGTTTTAGCATGCTAGCTGGATTAAACCTAGCATGGACACATGTACTCATGCTGTGTCTGACTTTTCCTTTTGCTGAAGACAAGTGCTTGTGGGTTTGGAGCTAGCCCTTATCTCCAAAAGGTTGTATGGACCTGGTCCAGATTTTTCCTTCAGCTGCATGTGTCAATGAAAAATGTCTTTTAATCAAAGACTATTTTTCACAGAAGCTTCTGTTATATTATTGTCTCCATATCAGTTTTTCTATGGAAAATGGTCAGGGTAGGAGAAGGAAGTAGGACAGGTGGTTTTTAATTTTTTTCTGACACAGCTTTCAGTTTTCTCTGAGAGGAAAAGGGAACCCTTTTTATTGCTTTTTCATCAAAGTTTGGTGCTGGAAATATCTTATCTACCTTCCTCATTTTCCTTGTCATCCCTTTATTTATTGTGTTCCTTTCTCATAATTTCCCTCATCCTGGGCAGTCACTTTCCCAAGAACATAAACAGCCACAAATACTGATATTTGTGTGGAAGACTGGAAAGGAAACTTGCAGGAAAACACAATGACTCAAGTAGAAATGTGCCTTGGTATCAGCCCTCCAGATTAAACTGGTGAGCTTTTCCTGAGCTCTGAAGCTGGTCACCAGTCTAGCAAGATGCTGAGCCAAGAGCTGGTGGATGGGCTTTGTGCTGGTGTCAGCCTGATAAGCCAAAACTGGAGAGAATATGACCCTCCAGCTGCTCAGGGTTGGTGTAAGCGGACAAGCTTGAGCAAGCAGAGCTGCCCCTCCTCTTCTGGAAGAAGGAGATTTTCCCCTTTCTCTTCTTCACTGGATGTGAAGGAAGGTGGCCTTCTCCTGTCAAGTCTGCTGGCTTGAGAAGTGAGGAGGATTTTAAATGGGAATGGTGCTAGGCAGGGAGATTTAAGACCTCTCATCATGATCCAATGTTCTTGACAGGAGGTTTTTAATCCATGGTTGTTCTCTGTCTGAGATTAACTACTGCTTTTTCCATTGTCTTAAGAGCAGTGGCTTTGCTGGGTCTTGCCCCAGGCCCATCTAGCCCCATAACTTGGCTACTGATTGGAATTTGGATTGCAACAGATACTCAGAGAAAGAAGATGTTCAAGAAAGCATCTTTTCCCATGTACTTTCTCCCTGGAGTGTCATGAAGAGAGGGATCAAGGAAGAGTTGCTTCATGAAGACCTCTTACCCTGCCCATGGTGTTGCCACTGGCTTCTTTGTTTGTAGCCAAGACCTAAAATGACACAGTTCAAGTCTGATGTGCTCCATCTCCAGGCTCAGTGTTGTATATTGGTGTGGATGGTGGACAGCGAGTTGTTGCATTGAGAAGGGGTGATTGCAAGCACTGGGGAGGTTGCACCTCCCAGTGTGGCTACATAGAACACATGCACTATTGCTGAGCAAGCCGTAGGTCCCTGGGGTGAAGTGAGCATCTTATACATTCTTTTTTTTCCGTGGTCTCCTTCACATCTGCTGGAGCCTGTTCCTGCAGTTGAAGCATGTGCAAAGGTATAGCTGCGAAAGCTTGAGAAGATCTTGGGGCATCTTTTTATGCTAGTGATATGTGGATTGTGGGCTGGAAGACTGAGGTGAGCACTATGCAGGTAAAATGTATTAAAAAGTAGTTTTTAGAAACTCAGTTATTTCATGTAGCTGCACTCCAAAAAGCAGACAGTGGAACATGGGCCAAAAGTTCAGGCACCACTGATTTGTTCTGTGTGCTACTCAGGCAAAAATCTGGTTAATTCTCAGTCAACTCTATACCCTGCCTGTAAAAGCTGCCTGAGCTGGAGTTTTCACAGCCTCCCTGGAGCAGTTTGTTTCAGAGCTTTGCTGTTGTCATAGCTAGATAGCTAGTCTGAGATCTCGCTGCAAATTTTGTTGCTAATAAAGATGATTGGTGGGGAAAAGAGATCTATTTTTCTCATGCAAATTATAAACATACTACATTTATCTTTTAGCATTTTTCTATCTATTTTTCTTCTGTTTCTTTTCTGTCCTTTTGATGTATCTCCCTGTCTCTATCTCATTTCCTACCTTCCTTCCTCCACAATGATCACTTTCTTCTTTCACAGGGGGCAGAAAGAAACATTTGCCATGTTTTATGGATTCCCACTTAATACTGCCTGATCCCTCGTTATTAGAAGGCTCCTTCCCCTCTGGTACCTTTGTGTCTGGTACAGATGAGTACGGCAGATCGCTGCGGAGACTCCTGCACTCTTGGGATGCTTCTCAGCCAGCCAGTACCTCCAGCCACATCTCCCTTCTCTCTTAACCCAAACAACTCATGCTCAGATGCTAAGGTTATCACTCTTTTCTTCTAGTCTGATGATGCCTGGAGCTTTCAAATATGTTCATTAATTGAGCCTCCTGGGGTGTGTTCCCTGCTGACCATTCTGTGTATGTACATGGAGCCAGTGGAGGGGAGGAGAGAGGAGAGGGCATGCCTGGCGCTGGAGCATACGCTCTGCGTCCTGCTGGATCACAGGCTCGCTTTAACAGTTGGTCATTCCTTAAAGCCTCAGCCCCCTGCAGAAGTTGAGAGGGCCTGGGATGCCTCGGAGGGGCAAAGAGATGCAATTGGGTTTGACAGGATTTGCGCTACAGATTAAGTGCTGAGCGTTAACGTTTGACACTCCAGCTCCATGGAGCTTTTGGGTAACCTCTCGCAGAGAAATCTGTCAGAAACGCAAGCATCCAGAAAGCAGGGGGAAAACTACCCTGCCACCTCCTGTTTTTCGCTCCTCAGAGGACGGAAAATGCTGAATTGGTGCTGCATGGCCTTGTCAGCTCCAGCGAGCACCCCAACTCCATTGCCCCAGGCAGAAAGGCACTGTCGTGGCAGGGAGCTTGCATGCTGTCACCCCTCTTTCCATACCCTTGCCTTTGCCATCTTGCTGGCACAGGGCTGGAAGTGTGGCCTGCAAGTAAGCACAGTTTTCGGAGAGTGAGGATCAATATGATGCCTTTCAACTCGGGGGCATGATTTTTCCCTTTCAGCCTCTTCCTGTGCTTCTCACAGCCATCATCAGCGGCACTGTTGTGGTGGTGGGCACAATCACACTACTTTGAACGATGTCTTGGGTCTCATTGGTGGGGGTCAATATTGGTGTTGGAGAGGAGATTTGTGAGGGTCACTGAAAGGGCTGCAGGAGAGAGGGTGGGTGAGTTGGTGCCCAAGACTCTTCACTCTCTGCTAGGGAAGTGCTGAGCTGCTTGTCATTATTCATCCTCAGAAACATTCAAGGCCAGGCTGGACAGGGCTCTGAGCAACCTGATCTAGTTGCAGATGTCCCTGCTCATTGCAGGGGGTGTGGACTAGATGACCTTTAAAGGTCCCTTCCAGCCCAAACTATTGTATGATTTTAGATGTAATGAACGTGTGGAGGCAGCAACATCATTCTTCTTGATCAATTAAGAGGAAAAGTAAGAACCAAAGCCATTTAATTACTTTGAGCCAGGGATCTTCCTGCCAAAAGACTAATGGAAGCTTGTTTTCATTTGTTAGACTTCTACTCTCCAAAGGCAGCTGTATTTTCTTCATC
Organism: Pampusana beccarii; assembly: GCA_013399365.1. Taxonomy (NCBI): domain Eukaryota; kingdom Metazoa; phylum Chordata; class Aves; order Columbiformes; family Columbidae; genus Pampusana; species Pampusana beccarii. Next base: position 401,749 of record VWYH01004974.1, read on the forward strand.
TGTCCTCTGTGGTTATGGATTGTTACTGCATGTGCTCTCTGAAACAATGTCGTCTTCCATCCTAGCAGAAGTGCTTTCCTCCGCTGCTGTATCTTCCTGCTTTCTCAAGCTTGGAAAAGACTTTAACATTTTGTGGCGTGAGGGTAGAAATACATCAGTAGGTCCTACGATAATGAGAGATCAGCAAGCAGTTGTAAAAGGTTGTTCTTTTGATGAAAGTCATCCCTGGATGGGCAGCAGCCTTGTGCCAGTCCCAGTACAGCTCAGCTTCCTACAATATCTCCTTTTCATTAGAGCTGAGTTCCTTCGCTGTGGCATGTGCTTACTGGGAATATAAACACCATCCCTATGCCAGCCTCAAAAGACAATTCCTTCTGAGCTTCTGTTGTTCTAGATTTTATCAGTGTGGTGTTGGTCTTTCTCAAACTCTTGGTTTCTCCTGCTTAGAGACTGCTGTTGTCTTGCTGTATTGTTCTTTAGCCATTCCACATCCTGCTTAGAGACAGACAAAATGTGAAGACACAGGGCTCTTGCAGAGGTATCCGGCGGGCAACTTTTCCATCTGTCTCTGTGGGGTGTGTATTTTAAGCCATGCTGATTTAGCTCCATGATCTCCCTTTGTCTGGCCATCAGCATGTGGGTTTTGTTTGTTTTTTGTTTTGCCGTTTTTGTTTGTTTGGGGTTTTTTGTCATTTTGTTGTTGTTGTTTGTTTCCTTTCCTTTCCTTTCCTTTCCCTTTCCCTTTCCCTTTCCCTTTCCCTTTCCCTTTCCCTTTCCCTTTCCCTTTCCCTTTCCCTTCCCTTTCCTTTCCTTTCCTTTCCTTTCCTTTCCTTTCCTTTCCTTTCC
>VWYH01004974.1:402714-468394 GCA_013399365.1 Pampusana beccarii
TCTTTTCTTTTCTTTTCTTTTCTTTTCTTTTCTTTTCTTTTCTTTTCTTTTCCTTTCCTTTCTGTTCCTTTCCTTTCCTTTCCTTTCCTTTCCTTTCCTTTTCTTTTCTTTTTCTTTTTCTTTTTCTTTTCTTTTCCCTGGGGTCATATTCTAGCTTGCAATCTATTGCTTTGAGTATTTATTACTTTCAACATGCATGTAGACCTTGGGGTATGGTTTCTGCTCCTTCCACCAGTCTCTCTGCTTGTTTACGTGCCTTCCCTTAATACCACATGCCCAAGGAGCACAGAAGCACAGGTGGGGTGGGGGGACATGCCCCAGTCCACAGTCAGACAAATGGAGGCAGGGAGAGAGGTTGCAGTCAGATGTACTGCCCTGGCTGCTGCTAAGATGGATGGAGAGACCAGAGACTGTCCCTGCTCCCTCTTCTCTGCCAGAGGTTACCATCAGTTCAGGTTTCCAGCACAGCTGCCTGCTTTCTTGCTCTTTAACCTGATACTCTCATCATGATGTATGGCAGAAAACAATTTGCTCCTACCCACTAACAAGGATCTTTGTGCCAGAGCTGTGTGGGAGAGCTATTCCACCAGCAGTTATGCTGGCAGATCTGACGAGGGAGACAGTGGGATGAGGAGCGGGAGAAATGCTTACCTGCACCCCTGGGGAAAACCAGCCAGAGGAGCAAGTATAGCCTCAGTATAAGCAACTAGGGGAAATGGGGCTGTTTAGTCTGGAGAAAAGGAGACTGAGGGGAGACCTTCTTGCTCTCTACAACTACCTGAAAGGAGGTTGTAGCATGGAGGGTGTTGGCCTCTTCTCCGAAATAACAAGTGATAGAACAAGAGGGAATGGTCTCAAGTTGTGCCAAAGGAGGTTTAGACTGGATATTAGGAAAAAAGAAAATATAGAAAAGATTGTCAGGCCTTGGAACAGGCTGCCCAGGGAAGTGTTTGAGTCACCATCCCTGGAGGTGTTTAAAAGATGCATAGATGAGGTTCTTAGGGACATGGTTTAGTGCCAGCGTTAGGTTAATGGTTGGACTTGATCTTGAGGGTCTCTTCCAAACAAAATGATTCTATGGTTCTATGACTAGCCCTCTTTCTCCAGCAAGCCTGAACTGCAGAGGACAGCTTTCAAACCCATGTACAGATTTTTCAGTGGTAGACCTTATTGCAGTAAGTTTTAGCCTTCTGACTTCAAGTTTGTTTATCTTAGCTGGTTTTTCAGGAGTCCGAGAAGTAGCCATGAAAGGTCTGCACACCAGAGGCTGGAAATCCCTCCTTCGCCAGCTGAAACCATCTTTGTGTTTACATGAGTGTGTGCAGCAGCGTCTCCCTCATGCCGTCATCTTTGAACAGGGGAGAGCTGGCGTGAGCATTCACAGAAGGCAAGGAAACCAGGTCGGGTGAATACTGTCGAAGTAAATTCAGGCTTAGAATTCAAACAGATGTTCATGAATATATTTTGCCATATTTGCAGAGTCTTAATTGTAATCTGACTTGATGGGCACATGAGTTTAAAAGTAGGAGACAGAATTCATTGAAGGAGATATGATCTGGGAGATGAACAACCAAGCTGGGCTCTGGAGAGTGAGGATTCGCTTCTAGCTCTCTACAAGCATGGGAAAGTCACTTGGGCTTATTGCTCCTTGCCTCCCCTGGGTCCCAGGGGTGCTCAGACCCTGCTGGGGGAACACATCTGCATGCTGAGCAGGACGGTTTGTATGCTGGATTGCATGTTCATTCATAATTGTTGCCTTCCTTACTTTCCACTCTTGGTGAATATAATGGAGATTTGCCACCTTTTTTTCCCTCCTGCCTGTCGCTACCCTGTCTCTGAGACAAGGGCTCTCCTCCACCTGTCTTCTGTTTTCTCAGCTTCCACAGTTGGGGCCCCTCCTGCAAAGCCAGGTCTCTGAGAAGTTTTGGTGATACAGTGGCTTTACTGCCTGGTGAACAAGAGGAGCATCTGGGAAAGGAGCCAAAGCACGATTCTACTACAGTGATTATTATTATTGCCATTAGCAAATACAGCAGGAAAAGTTACGATAAACAAGGGAGAGATAAGTGTGATTCGTATGTGTTTAATATCTTCTGTATGTGTGTTTTTTTGGTGGTTGGTTGGTTGTTTTTTTGGGTTTTGTTTGTTTGGTTTGGTTTGGTTTTCTTCATTTTCCTCCCTGATGACAAGTGCTACTTTAAAGCTAGGGACAGATTGCACAGTTTTCGCCTTGAGTCTGGTGATATTGGGGTTGCTCGCTGCATGGTGCAGCACAGGGTATTCAGTCTCAGACAATACCTTTTGCTCAGCAGGCAGCAGCCTCCACTGCAAATGAGTCATAGAATCATACAATAGTTTGAGTTGGAAGGGACCTTCAAAGGTCATTTAGTCCAACCCCCTGCAATGGGCAGGGACATCTTCAACTAGATCAGGTTGCTCAGAGCCCCGTCCAGCCTGGCCTTGAATGTCTCCAGAGATGGGGCATCTACCACCTCTCTGGGCAACATGTTCCAGTGTTTCACCCTCCTCATTGTGAAAAATTTCTTCCTCATGCCTAGCCTGGATCTCCCCTCCTTGAGTTAAAACCATCACCCCTCATCACATCGTAACAGGCATCACTAAAAAGTCTATTCCAGTCAGGTCCTCTCCTTTGATGGCATCTGGAAGGTCAGAGGGCATTGTCACCTCCCTGCAGGGGACACCCCCACCCCCAAGAGTTGTGCTTAATGCCTGTGCACCTTCTTCGCCCTAGAGGTGCTTGCCTTGGCTGGCACGGGGCTCCATCTGGTGCGGACCCAGCTGGTGGCAGGTGAGGGCAGCCTCCTGGGGCTGGTCTCAGGTGGAGGATTTGGAAGGAAACAAGACTGCAAATGCATGGAAGTGAGTAGGGGAGAGGCTGCTTTGTGATGGTAACTGCTAGCACAACTGTGCTGAGTTGGCTGTTAAAAACATTGATGCTAAAAAAGGAAGTTTTACCCCTTATGGTAAATGACATGGTACCACAGGCTCTAGAGATGAAAACCTCCTGCTCAACTTACTTCGGTGTTGTAAAGCTGCAGCTGGTAAGAGAAGAAATGGCTGCAAAAAAACACATCACCTCTGTGTGTGCTGCCTGGTCCCTTGGTTCCCCCCCGCCCCTGCCCCTCCAGGCAAACAAAAAGAGAGCACAAAAAAGTAAGTGAAATTTAGTGCTCAGCCTCATGGCCCATGCTCATAAGTGAGAACCCTTGTAGCAAGATGGCACACGGCAGTTTGGGAACAATTCTTTCTTCCATTAAGCAACATATTTCTGAGTGCTCCAGAACAGGTCCTCTGCCACAGTGAGTCGTGGCAGCCCAGACCACATAGGGCACAGATGGTTCTTTCCTTGGGTGTGATACTGGCTGTACATCCCACATCACTTTGTTAAAACTGGAGGTGTTTGCGAGTACCAGCAAACTTGGCACTGGGGATGACCTGCAGAACTTGGTGCGAGTCCTCCCCAGCATTGCCAAGGCACTCAAAGGTTGAGGCCAGTGATGTTTTTGATGCCTGTGGATAGAATCTCGTTTCAAAAAGGCACAACTGGGCAGGTTGAGTCAAGCTGTGACCTGGCGCCTCTGCTAACCCCTGCTAAACAGGGGAGTGCTGTTCAGAAGTGTCCCGCTTGTTCCCACCAGCTCTGTGTTTGCTCCCCAGGACCAGAGGGTGAGTGGCAGTACTCTGAAACGGGGCCTGGAGATCGCTGGTGTGAGCCTTTCCCAGCTCTTGGGAACCACAACAAAGCTTTCTCTGAGCTGAGAGGATAAATGGGGAGAGCAGTGAGTACCTGCCCTTGGCTTCAAGAGAAAGGAAAGAGTTTGGAGAGACTTCTCTACGCAGAGTAGCACTGATCTGAGCTTTTAATAATGCATTGGACTTGTAAGTGTTCCAAACTGTGATATTTTTGAATGAATTTTTAATCCAGGGTTTAACATTAAAGATTAACATATATGTTTTGGATTTCAAGAAGAGAATTTCCCCCTGAATGGCTAATGGCTTCCTCCAGTGGCTTCTTATGGTTTTGTTCTATTTTACTTTCTTTTTTTTGTGTGTGTGGGGTTTTTTTGTTTGTTTGTTTTTGTTTTTGTTTTTTGGCTTTTTTTTGTTTTTAACCTCCCTGGCTTCATTAAAGCAGAAAACAAAGGAAACCCCAGCATCCAGGCTGTGCTTGGGGAATTTTCAACTTGTTGTTACACCAGTGTCTGATTGGGCTTTTCCATATTAATGCTGCTCTGTGGGCTCTTAGGCTTGGCAGGAGTGGCAACATCTGTGTGAAAAACTGAGCCAGCTGTGCAGAAAAAAAATCTTTCTTAGTTCGGAGCAGTTGTCTACTTTGCTGCTTGGGCATAAGCAGCTTCTTGCATCTGTTACAGAGGGAAAATTTGCAAAGTGTTTTCCTGAGACTAACTCCAAAAGACAAGAGAAGGCTGTAGCAGCTTTATGTTTGCAAAAGTTAGCAGCTCTTGTAAAAGGGAATTTAGGACATCGAGGGAAGGGGAGAAGGGAGGGCAAGCATAAAATCAGACAGGACTGCAAGGCTTGGTCAGCCAGGGTTAACTCTCAGGACTTGACATCAGAAAAGAAGGTGGTAAGGAGGGAGGCACACTGTCCTGTACAATAACAGCAGCAGCTGCATTCACAAAACCTCTTTCCTGCATTTCAAGCATGTTACGATGATACTGTATGGTTTTTTAAAACCTCCTTAAGAGGTTCGGAGCATCTTGTGAGCATCTGACACTTTGCTTTGGGGCAGGGATTCTTGCAGAAAGTGTTTGCTCTTACACTCATGTTGGCCTCCAACAGAGCTGAACATAGTGAACCTTCTTGGTTATTTTTTTTTTCCTCCTTGATAAGAAACGTGTGTGCTAATTTGAAATCAATAAAATACTTGGCAAAGCGGCGGAAAGGGTGATTAATAGCCAGAGCAAGGCCCATGAATCAGGTGCCAAAGCCCTATTGTTGTCTCACCATTGACCTGCTGCATGGTGTTGAGGTGAGTTATACCCTCCCTCCATCTTGTTTCTCCTCACTGCAAAATGGAGACTCTGCATTGCCCCAGTGCACGCTAGCATATTTCAAATTTCATATTTTAGAGCTGCCAGTGCAACTTTCAGCAATTGGGTATTTTCTATATGGTGTTGGGTACCTAAGTTGTGTGCACGAGGGCTGGCACTGGCTGGAGGTGAGGATGCTGAGCATTTGTGAAAAAACAGGCTCAGTGATCTTAGTCTGGCCACTTAGAGCTGCAGATACCTCAAGCCTGGGTATCCTGTGAACAGGAGAACCTCTCAGCATTAGGACTCCTTTCCCTTTGCACCCTGTGCTGGCACATGCCCACATGCTGAGAGGGCATGCAGCAGACTGACAGCAGATTTGCATTAATCTGGCTGTGCACATTTTATATATTGGTCCTGCTTCCACCATGCAGTGTGGGAATTATGAGCCCAAATGACTGGAGAGTGGGGAATTGATTTATAGTTAGCAACACTCGCACTGAAGCTTTGGGTTTTGGGGCAGGGAGGCAGGAAAGATGGTGCTCCCGAGGACGGGGAGCTAGGGAGCAAGACTCAATCAGGGAAAGGACAACAAAGTGGTTAAATAAACGTGTTCCTGTGGCTTGTGTGGGAATGTCTGTGACTGACGCTAACCACTTGAGCACAACAGGACAAAACTCCATGTGGCAACACCTACAGCTCCTGAACTCTGGGTATTGCCATGAGAAGATTGGGCTGGAGGTGTTTGTAGCTAAACCTGGCAATGAACTTGTCATACATTCCAGGGAAGTTCTAATACATCCTCTCTAGTTTGTATCCCTTCACAGTGAGAGTCTGGATTTTTTAGTGGATGGAACAAAAATCAGGAGAAATTTCCAATGGGAAAAGATTCACATGAAGCTGAAAGGTCATAGCATATTAAGTAAGTGTGTGCATATAACACTGTACTATTACTGCATAAAATTATGCTAAGTCAGAATTTAGGTAATATCTAAATATATGACAAAAGTTTAAATTGATTGAAATAAAGTGTTTTTACCTTATTGAGCTGAAGTGTGCCAATATTGCCATAATTAAATGGGAAAGTCAAAGCAATTCATTTTGTCTTCACTTACTGAAAATGTCATCAAAGTTGATATTCTTACAACCTATTTTGATTTTAATGAAAACTCTTTTCTTTTTTTTCCCAGTGGAAAATTGTCCTTTTACAACCTCTTTCCGACAGCTCAACTCATAATCTGAAACATTCAATTACTGACCTGACATTTTCCAGATCAGAAGACAAATTTGGGTTTTCCTTTCTATTCAATTTAAATGAAAAAGAGCCTGCCTTTTTTGTTTCTTTTCTGTTTGTTTGTGTTTAATAATGTTAATAATTTTACATCCAAAGTAGTTTGGGATTAGCAAAGTTTAAGATGTGGAAGTCTAATGTCTTTGAACATCCCCATGAAAGCTAGTTTCAATCTGATTTCTTTGGGAGACTGAAAATCATGCTTTTATGCTTTTATCAGGCTTATTATGAGCATCATGTATGAGATGAGGAAGCTTCACTGTGGTTGTGCTTGTTCTTGCTTAAAGGCTCTCTCTCATACCAGCGACCCACAGGAGTTTTGTTATCAAAATGGATGCAAATGTGATTAGACCTTTAAGCCCCGATTTGGCAAGATACTTAAACATGTGCTTAATTTTTAAACATCCAAAGTATTTCCAGTGACTTAACTGCCTTTAGTGGAATTGCTAGGATATATCGAATCAGTCCATGCATCCGTGTCTGGCTGAGCAGCCCCAGCTCTGTGTGGGCACTCAGCTGGCCGTGCAGGTGACAGCACAGGTGAAGCAGGACTCAGATCTGAGTCACAGAGCACGAAAAGTTTTAGGAGGGCTCAGAGGCACGGTGAACACCGAAGAACATCTGCCAAATATCCTTTCACTTGCAAAGCTTGTGTGCTCCACAGGGTGAGAGCATTTCATACATGAGACACAAAATTGGGGTGGCAAGCAGAGAGCTGACTTGTTGGCATTGCCTCAGCCAAAAATTGTATGTTGCTGGACTGGATCTTTTAAGAATCTGATACTCCTCCTGGTGATAGCCCTTTCTGACCTCAAGGAGAATGGGATCATTCTATAAATGAAGTTTTATTCTCAGAAGTGGCTAGTTTCTGTCTCCTCAGGGGTTGTTTTATTTTAAATTATTTAGAATCATAGAATCGTTTTGGTTGGAAGACACCCTCAGGATCATCCAGTCCAACCATAACATAACTCTAGCACTAAACCATGTCCCTAAGAACCTCATCTAAATGCCTTTTAAACACCTCCAGGGATGGTAACTCAACCACTTCCCTGGGCAGCCTGTTCCAATGCCTGACAACCCTTTTCATGAAGATTTTTTTCTTAATTTCCTATTTTTTTTCCTAATTCTTAACTTTATTTTGTTTTGTCTTAAGCACCCCTTGAGGGACCAGCCCATCATAACACCACACAGGCCATCATAATCAGCCATGGGGTGATGATGGTGTTGGAATATCCCGGTAATGGGGAAAGACAGATAAAGTGGGTACCCCAGAAAGTATTGTGAGGTCTCCCCTTCATTTGACTTGGAGATGTGCAGAGTAATTTCCTACCCCCAGGCCTTGCTGTTCATGGTCCCCTATACTTCCTTAACCCCGACCTCAGCTCCCACACTCTACTGCAGCCCAACATTTCTCTCCCTGACCTTTCCCTCCTGGAACTGCCCTCAGCCCCTCTCCAGCCTGATTTAGGTCTGGCCCAGCCTTTGATTTCTTGCAGGGAAGCTAACATAGGAAGAACCAGCTCCTTGGAGCGCTCACTGCTGCCCCAAGCCCTGCTGTGGCCTCAGTGGCTTTGTGTCATACAAGCACACCTGTGTCCATGGCTGTACTCCTGTTTGTGGTGAAGCCCCTCAACATCTGGGTGGGTGGATGCATCATGTTCCTCTTGTCCTGCTGCCTTGTCATTTCTGGAAGATGCAGCAGCACCAAGGCCTGGATTTCACATGGCCACCTGAGGTTCCTGGAGGGCTCCCAGAGGATGTCAGTGGTGTCTGCAGGGAGGGAGCCATGCAGCATCACATGCCTGCATCTTCATCCCGACTGTACTGTCCTATTAGACAGGTGCTGTCCCCTTTCTGTCCATCACCCTCTGCTTTTCCTCCTTGTTGGGGAGGATGGACATAGCTCTTGGTGTATTGGGTAAAAGTAGTTGATCAGTAAGTTGGGACTATTTGCACTGGCCTAATCATGGTTGTGCCAGGGCAGGAGAAAAAGCTGCTCAGGTGTGAGTTTTCAGTCTGTATTTCAGTGGCATTTTTTTCCATAACGAAGGCAGGAGGTACAGGGATTTGCAGAGTGCATATGTCTATGTGCATTCTGTGAGGCATTTATGAGCAATGTTGAAAGTCACTGATGAACCGGTTCTCCCTCTCCCATCCCTACCTGTTTTTGTCTACAGCTGCACCTCATGCTTCTGCCTCTCCCCACCACACACAAGTCGAATATTCCAGCCTGCCCACCCATCCATCCTGCTTTCCCCTGAGCCAGCTCCCCTTACGGGCCCTTAATCTTATTGCTTATGGGCTCTGTCCTTCCCACTCAATATACCATTGAACGTATTTAAAACTCGAGTTGTTTCCCTTATTAAGCAGTTTATCACTATGTTGTGCTTTGCTTTTTTTTTTTTTTTTTTAAACCAGTAGAGAAGGAAGAAATTTATTCTTTTGACCATAAATCATTTACAGAGCTGCTGGGCCGTTAATGTATTTTTTATGGCTCGGCAAACAGAAAATAGGAGTGAGTGTCTTAGTAGAGTTTCACCGACCTGTTTTAATTTCGGCTTCCTAACCCTGACTCTTTGCTCCCCAGTTTTGGGTGCAGAGACATTTCTCTCACAGAGGCACCAGTGGATACCTTCTCCCGAAGGAGGCCACTTTGCTGTGTCAGCAATGTCATGTGCTGTTGCCAGCACTTGGCACTGATCCACAGCACGACACATTTCGGCTGTACTGGGAGAATATTAGCAGGGAAATGGGACGTGTGGGGGGAACTCAAGGTTATTTTTGCTTTTAGATCCTGGGTAGAGCTCTAATTAGACTCCCGCTCTGGCGTAAGCAAGTTACATACAGCTCTCATCTCATCCCATGCAGCCTCATCATGTACTTTGCATGTTGTGGGCTCAGCTGGCCTCAGGTGTGGTTATACATAACCATGGGGATGCTTGATGATGCTTTCAGAGACAGTGACTGGCCACGGTGGTTTTTCTCAACCGTTAAGAGCTGGCTTCTGTGAGGTTTTGCAGCTTGCTTCTGGAAAATGAAGATAATGTATGCCTTTGCATCTCTGTGCCTTTTCCCTCTTTCAGGAAACACAGGTACAGATATTTGCTGTAAAAGGTGCATTTTCCATTCTGATGCGCTGTGACAAGCAGTGAGATAATTAAGAGTGTGGGATGTGGCAGGTTTGTGTTAGCATGTGAGGTAGTTGAATGGGAAAGTCTGCAGCTCTGAGCTGTTGTTGCAGGCTCTCTGCAAACTCAGGCAGAGCTTCCCACCTTAAAAGTGCTTGCATGAACATTTGATAAGCTTTCATTCCCAAGTCACTTCAGCTAATGCAACTGTCTGTGGTCATTTAAAATGTTCCCACCCCTAGACATTGACTAATATTGGAGAATGCCTCCACTGTAGCAGTGAGCAGAACAGGGCAGCACATCTGCAATGCAGCTTTTCCCTTTTGTAGCAAAACAAGTTAGCCTGTCCTTACACCTTCCTCAGCAGGTTACACTAATTAATGCCTGACTGTAAGGTGGAGGCATAGGTTCCTTTCTGCTTTTGCTGTTTTTGCAGCAATAACCTTGTGCTGAGCGACAAGGCAAATAGCAGAGGATGACAACATCTTCAGTTACTGCAGCAGGATTCCCCAAAGCTGATCTATACAGGACAAGGGGTGAAGGAGGAGGGGCTGTGTTTGCCACTCTCAGATTTATAGAAGACAAAGAATAGGGAGATATCATTCTGTGCCCAGCTAAACTTTCCCTTTCCTCCTTGCCTGTGATTTGGAAAATGGTGCTCCAAGCATCTCTGGAGGACCTTAGGAGGGAAAGAAATGAGTAGCACTGTGTTGCAAGGACCCACCACCCTCTTTGTACCTCCGTTACGCTGCCTCATGCATGCTTCTGATCTGCCCACCTGAGTCCTGGAGGGATGAGTCATTGATGACTCTGATGCTGGGCACAGCCAGGGACAGGCAAAGTTGGCACCAAATGGTCCCACACAGTGGTCTAAAATAGGCTTTCCCACCCCTTCACTCTTTCAATTCAAGGGAGCAATGAATAAGCACTTGAGTGAGGTCCTGATCCCCCCTGGGTCCACTCTGGTCTTGCTCATCTGTTAAAGCAAAAAATTCCCAGCCTCAGTAGTGCAGCTGCTACTTGAGTCCTCTGCAAATGCTGTGAATTCAAGGACTGCCAGCTCAGATCACAGCAGCCTGTTTCCAGCCAATGCCGCATGCATCGGAGGGAAGTGTTAAACTTTCCATAATGTACCTAATTGTGCAACACTATACTGTGGAGAGGGGATTGATGCATGACCCCGAGCACAGCGATTGATTAGTTTTATCCTAGCTAATGTCATTGTAGATGCTATTTTTTGTTCCTGTCAGTGTCCCTTCCTGTTTTTATTATCTTGCTGTAATACAATGCAGTTGTGTTGTTTTTAATCTCTAACTTGCATGCATACTGCACTCGAGGCAGCAGAGATGCAAGGCAACCATCCCAGCTAGCAGGAGCTGTGAAGGTGGCTCTCCTGGCAGCTCCAGCCAGGCTAGATAGAAGCACAAAACAGGAGCCAGCACTAGAGGCATAGCAGGAGTCATTGGATCACTTGGCCCCCAATCCTGCTATCACTAGGGCATCTCTCAACCAGATTCAGGTGCTTGTTCCCACTTTGTACATGTTAGCAAGGTGCTCTAGCACTATACTCTTCTCACAGTTCAAAGATGTCTTTTACATTTCAAGACTGTGACTAATTAAACACAATCATTAAGATCTGTTAGAAGAGCACTGTTCAGGTTACACAGAGAGCTTGATGTTATGTGATCCCTGCTACATGGAGAGAACAGCCCCTCTCAATTTCCCTAGCAGGTTTGAATGCTCAGCAGTTCAGTAAATCAAACCCTTGAGGTCTAAACCTGAGCAAATGAGGATCTCACACTAATAGGGACCCTTTGAGGATACCTGGAGCTGAGTATCTTGCTCAGCAGGACCCAGGGAATCTGTGGCAGAAATGGGGAAGGAATCAAATTCCTCAGGATGTTATGAGAGCCTGTTTTCTACCCCTGCAAGAGCTAGTCCAGCTCCTCTGACAAGGACATGGGAAGGAACTGACACCATTCTTGAAGTACGTATAGCTGAAATCTTTCCTGCCTTATTTTGGTCTTAAAGCCCAGTTTTCATCCCCCCTACAGCTGCACGCTGGGGAGGTCAGGGGCAGGGAGATGTGCTCCACGTCATCTCAATGAGACAGTTGTTTGTAATCCCCCTCTGAGCTGGCCTGCAGAGAAAGACCTATTTCTAAAAGGGAGGGTGGCAGGGGTGGTAGTGACCGCTCTTCGCCAGGCCAACAGCTGAGGCCAGAGCAGAGTGGGTAAGCAGGAAATTTCACTGTTATCTTTCTGTCTAGTTCAGATGAGGTTATAAATGGTAAGGGAGAAGAGTCAGTATGACCAACACAGATTTACGGGTAGCTAATGTCCCTGATCAGCTGGTGGAGTGCTCGGCAAGAAATGCTGCAGGGCTCAAATCCAAGACCCTGACATTGTGTTTTCTCCATGGATTAGTGTCTGCTAGCCTGCATATCCTACAGGCTGGGCAGCAATCCTGAGATTGCTCTTACTGTGGGAAAATTGAGCTATTTACTTGGGATGCTCCATGCTGGAGGGATAACTAGATACCACCAGTTGTATCTGATGATTTCTGCAGGGGTAAAGGTGCTTAGAGCATAGCTTGGTTTTTGACCTGCGTTTAACAGACAGAGTGACATTGTATAGACCTCAGAGGAAAAGTTAGCGTTAATGTAGGTTTAATATCTATGTAAAACCGTGCTAGATGTGATAGTTTTCCTGCTCTTTGTTCCAGTCTGTCCTGCAGAGACAGTGAAGATAGGAAGGAAAGAGTTGGAAATTATTTTGCCTTATACACTGTCAGGTTACTATCTCATTGCTGGACCTGTGATCCAGAAAGAGCCAGCATGAGTCTTGTTTTGGGATATTGTCCGTGCTCAAAAAAAGGCAAAGAGCTTACTCCCAATAAATTCTCAGTCTGGTGTCTGAGATATTCAAAGTTAAATGCAGCTGTTTCAGAGAATTAAATGGTCAAACTCTGTCCAGTTGCAGTTTTTCTTTTTAGCTCCGAGCTATGTATTTGCCAATCATTTTGATGAGTATAGTGCAGAAAGAGCTGGACAGGGTGTGGGGAAGAGACAAGATTGGCAAGTGTGACTTGCATGGCTGGGTTGCAGAGAGGGAAGAGCAGGGGCCCAGAAGTGCCACTGATGAGACCTCTGGGAATCACAAAAAAGCAAGGGCTACTAAGCATTGAACAAGACTGATAAGATGTGCTGCACCGTACAGACATTTTCTTGGCCTTTAAAGACTAAATTAGACAAACTTCTGTTGGGAGTGGCTTAGGCAGTGTTGATTGTGTCTTGAGGAGGAGCTATTTGAGAAAGTCTCTGTCCCTCTTTTCTGACAGAAGCATGACATTTTCTTGGCTGTCTTCAGTATTCCTTGCAGGCCCTCTGGGAAGGTTCCCTGTAGCACCTGTACAACATACCTCTGCACAGACTGAAACACAGAAGGTTCCACCTAAACATGAGGAGAAACTTCTTTACTTTGAGGGTGCCAGAGCACTGGAACAGGCTGCCCAGAGAGGTTGTGGAGTCATCTTCTCTGGAGATATTCAAAACCCGCCTGGACACATTGCTGTGTGATCCGCTCTGGGTGAACCTGCTTTAGCAGATGGGTTGGACTAGGCGATCTCCAGAGGTCCCTTCCACCCCTAATCATTCTTTGATTCTGTGATTCTATGTGCCCACAAACTGGGGCATAGAGGCAATCACCCTGAGAATGTCTCTGGACAAAAGTTTGCCTTCTCCTTGCTGTGAGCTGGCAGAAAGGCTATAGTGTGGTAGATCCCTCCCTTCTTCTCACCATTTCTCCCAGCTCCCAGTATAATTGTTCCAAGGAGGTCTCTACCAAGCATAATTCAGCCTATCTGGGCGTTAACTCGGGTCTGTGCTCCTGCGGAGTTCTTGGTGATGCTGGTTCCAGAAGCAGAGTGGAGTCTACCACAAGCTGCCTTCTGACTGGGCAAATACTGCTTTTAGTTAGATAGACTCTGAACTAGCAAGTGTAGCACATCTGGAATGACAGTCCCTGGTGAGAATGGACAAGACAAATATTCAGACGGCTTGTTGAGCAGTCTGTCTGGATGCTGGACAACTTCAATGTTATCAGTGCTTGCAACTGCAAGCCAGACTCCTTCAGGGGCTTTTGGATGGTTGCTGTGCTAGCAGGTCCTGGAGGAGAAGTACTCCCTGCATCTGTTACTGTCTCCTACAGCTGTGAGTCACGGCTTCCTGGGCCATAGGTTTTGCTGCTGCTCAGCGTGTTGAGTTGGCAATGCACCTCAGCATATTTGGGGCGGGAGACATTTCTCTTCTTCAGCACAGAAGGCAGCTTTGGTCCCAGACTCAGATATGTGAGGCCCGCCAAAGGCACAGTGACTTGTGTTTTCCTTTCATCTCAGGAAAATGACTACTCTGCAGTTTCCCCCTCTGTTGCCTGCGGTTGCCAGATTGAATGTTGTGTTCCTACCCTGTTCTTGAAACTTTTGAATGAACTCATCTCTGCCTCTCTAATGAGGGACCCAAAATGTCATGCTGCCAAAGGCATCTTCCCCAGCACATGGCGACAGGATTGCTAATTGCACTGGGATAGGGGGGAGCCATTCCCTGGGTCTTGAATGTAAGCTGATACAGCTTGAAGGTTTATTCTCCTCTTCCCCCAGCCACACACATTTCTGCATGCTTTCTCTGCAGGTCTGGAGGTGCAAAATTCAAACAGCTGAGTTTTTCTTTTTCCCTTTCACACTTCCCTTCTTCGTTTCTCCCCTGACCATTTGCTTCCCTGACTTGCCAGCACTGCAGAGTGAACCTGCACCCTGGTCTCTGCATATACAAAGTTGTGGTAGCCCAGCGTGATGGTTTGACTCAGCCTCCTACGCCACTGAGCATCAGGAGGTTGCTGCTAGCAGATGCCAACTTCTGCTGACTTGCCCACAGTTCTTGAGGGTATTTGCAGAGCAGAGAGTGCTCTCCAGAAGGTGAGGCATGGCAGGAGCTTGACTTTTATGGTATAAGTGACCTTCCAAAGAAACTTCTGTTTTTCTTTGATCCTGGGAGATCAACACTCCTAAGCTAAATACGGGGTGGGGGGGAAAGACCCTCTCTGTGCCCTGTACTGCAACCCAGCCAATGACACACAGATATGTTGCTGAGCATGATCACCTCTGAAAACCAGGTGCTGGGGATGATCCTGCAGCAGAGGAAGATGTGCCTTTAGCACAACTTCAGCAGCATGACCACAGTGCTTCCTGAAGGGACAGTGTCTGCAGTCTCTGAGGCTCCTATGGTGTATGACCATCTGCCATCATGGTAATAGGGACCGGTGACTGTGCATTAGCTGTTCATGTTGTAATCTGGTCTATTGATTTGATGTGATGG
The DNA here is from genome assembly GCA_013399365.1 of Pampusana beccarii. Taxonomy (NCBI): domain Eukaryota; kingdom Metazoa; phylum Chordata; class Aves; order Columbiformes; family Columbidae; genus Pampusana; species Pampusana beccarii. The sequence continues at coordinate 417,520 of VWYH01004974.1, forward strand.
TGGTGCAAGTCCTCATTTCACTCGTGTGGCTGTCAGCCGAGGTGATTTGCTAGTCTTGCTGGTGAACTCTGGCTCACAGGTGTGGCAGTGGGCAGGAGCTGGGGACATTTTCAGTCAACTTAGTGTAAGTCAAAATTCTAAGATGTGCCCACATCTTTCAGCTTTTCTGCATCTGGTGTATTCTGAAGCTTCTTAGTCTTGCAACCCTTGTAGGACGGCTAGCAAACATGTGGCAGCATCTATCTCTTCCTCATACCCAGCAAGGAGGCAAATGCTGATAGCCAGACTGGGCCCTATGTGCTTGTATCATGACATATGAACTATCTACATGGACTCCTTCATGGATGCAGGGGAGGCACCTGAGTGTGCTACTTGGAAAATCAGTAATGACCCGCCAAAAATGAAATCAGTGTGATCTGTTGCCAGAATAATTGCTTGGTCCTGGAAATATGAAGAAATTCTAAAAGAGCCTCTGTAGCTGAACCATAGTTCTGCTGGCTAGTTCCATGTTAGGGGACAAAAAAAATGGAGCATCTGTTCTAATTAGTGACGAGAGCTCGATGCACTGGGATCAAAGGAGAAAACTGTTTGCAGAATCAAGCTAAGATCAAAGTGTCCTACATATAGGAAGGGCCCATTCCTCTTTCTGCTGACAGTGCTGTACCCTGCTCTTCCTCCAGGCATGCTGCTTACAGGAATGCTTCAATACTAAGTAAGGAGGAGACTGCACGTACAAGAGAGGATGTAATGGCCATTGTAATCCAATTCTAAGAGATGATTTGGTAGTGATCAATTCTTGTTGTTTCTCACAAGTCATTAAACTTCTCTGAATGCTTACAAAAGATCTGTATTGTATACCTTTGCAAAAAGAAGACCCTTTACAAAATCCTTTGCTTGATTTTTCTGACCTTTTATGTGTAATTTGACTTAGTAGACTGGGCTGTATGTATATGTGTATATCTATATTTGCATTTATATCTAGTGAAGGGAATTCGAGCCCTTGTTCCTTAGGCTGCATTGAAAAATCCTTATCCCAATAGATATGTTAAATTTGAAATTTCTTCTTCCCTCTCTCCCCTGTCTCCCTCCTTTTGCATTAATGCAAAGCCACATATTTACAACTGCTAATTTTGAGAGGTTTAAACATGTAACATTTGGTTGAGTTTTCCTACTAGGTGTCTTCCTGGACACACATGTTCATAAGTGTGTGTTTGTCTTTGTGTGCATCCACCTGTGTTTTGGGCATGAGTATTGGTGTGGAAAGATGCAGTCAGATAGATCCTTGCATAGATGGACAAGGGCATGTGTGTGTTACATTTTCTAGTAGTCTGAGATATAATGAAAGACACTGTAGCTTCTGCAGAGGGTTTGATTTTTGCTCCTTCAGCTGTCTCCCTGGGAGAGGGGTCACACTGTAGTAGTGCCCTCCCAGTGCTGTGTTAACACACCAGCCTACCTCCCTGCTTATGCTGGCAGAAGAGGACTTTGCCTACATTTGGTCTCCTGACTCCCCTGTCGCCTTGTTTCAGCTTACTTGTCAGAAGCGGTTGTGTGTGTTTTCCCCAGCTGTAGCCCTGCAGGTGCCACTTAGCTTAACAAAATGAGTCCTTGTCTGTAAGTGCTGCCTGCCTTGTAAGCATCCTGGGCCAAAGAGCAGCTGACAGGCCCTGGGATGTATGAGGCAAAAGCAAGTCTGAGGAGCTGACTTGCCTGGTGGTTTAACGAGACAGAGATGATAGGACAGTGTGGTGGTGGAGGGGGGCTCATCTTCCATGCCCAGGTTCAAAGCAGCTTCCCTTGGCAAGAGAAATGGATGGGGAACTCAGCTCTTCCTTAGTGCCCACCCAATGCCCTCACAGAAACCACTACACGGCATTCAAATTAAAAGGGGTGCTATGGTGCCTTGAAAGGAGGAGGAGGTTACGGGGGCTGTGGGGTGCTGCAGGGTGAGAGTGGGGTACTGGCATAGCAAAGGGAATATTACGTGTTTTTTTTTTTCTTTTTTTGAATTATTCATAAGTAGATCGGGAAATCTGCAAATGTACTGAAAAATATTTTTACAGTGAATAAATTATGCATGTTCTGTCTTAGTGTTTTTATTATTCTGCAGGATGTTTACAATCAATTAATAGTAAATATTAGGATTAGCAAGAGGGTGGTTAGATATGAAAATCACATCATCTTAATGACTGAGTGATTGATGTAACTAATCCTGCAATGCAAACTGTAAACTTTTCCAGTAAATTTGCTGTTAGTGAATACTCACACATAAGTATTACTTTTTCTGAATGACAAGAGTTTGACTGTGTGGGTTTTTCTTGGAGGGGAAAGTGGAGGGCATAATGGATAGGAATGAAGAATACTTGTTGCTATTCCAAATCAGATGAGTAGTTTGTTTTCCTCTCATGGAAAGCCTCTTGTTAAATCTACATTGAACATGGCAGAAGAGATTTCTGTACCATGTTGGAGTGAGAGGTTAATTCAACAGATGTGCAAATTATTGTGACTCCCTTCACACTGTTTAGAACACGGACAATGCTAGACTGGATGAGTAGTCATGGCGGGGTAGCCTTCAAATTTAGGCCTACAGAAAAGACAATCCCTTGCCAGGGTCATATTCAGCAAGAAACATTTCTGAGGTGGACATGGGTCACTTCTGTTTTTTGGGCTAATGCCACTGCCTGGCTAGCCATAAACAGCTGAGGAATCCAAAACCACTCATGGTCTGTTTACCACAGACGCAACTGGAAGCAGATGCCTTGTAATAAAGGTGATGCTTATTACTAGCTCTTCAAATCATTTACTTCTGCTTGCTGCTGACAGCCCTGCATAGGAGATTGATGGAGTAAGCTTTCACCAGCTGTTCTTCATCCAGGCACCTAATTCCCTGAGATGTTAGCACCAGAGATGAACTGTTTCCCTAGGAATTTCCAAAATGTTTCATATTTTAAAATATATTCCAAGCCTGTGAGGAAAATCAGGCTTTGTTGTTTTTTTTTTTTTTTTTTTCTGCAAAGTAAGAAACTTACTAGTTTCACTTAGAGGGATTAAAATGGCTTTTTGTCTGGCTCTGTTCTGAAGTGCTTCCGAGTCTTCCCAAACTACCCGGAGTACTGGAGGTGGGAGATATGGAGGAGGGAACAGAAGTCTGGAGGAGGTTGCTGAGGATTTGCAAGATCCTGGGGTATCACAGCTCCAGAGCAATCAGTCCAAACCCAGGAACTCATCGTAGACTGTTCAGGTGATAGAAACTTTGAATCTGTCACATGTGAAGCTCAGTGGTTCCAGGCTCTGAGCATCCCATCTCTCCATTAGGTAGGGTGGGAAGAATCCCAGAAGACAAGCATGTGGGAGAGACCACTCAGCATTTTTTCTCAGAAATTAGCCTGTTCAACTTGTTTGTATTTCAGACAGAAACCTACTGAGATGGAGCATTTCACCTTCAGCAAACTAATGTCTCTTGGCAGAAAATAGAAACTTTGCTGGCAACCCCTTCTGGAGTCAAGAAGAGAGTAGAGCAGTCCACAGACTACACCTGGGTGCTAGCAATATTCTGATATTGTGTTGGAGCTTGAAAACACTCTGCCTTCTCCTCCAGCAGCCTCCCACGTGTCCTAAACAAGAAGATAGTGAGCTATCATATACAGAAATGTTTTTTTGTAGTCAATATTTTGAGTTTGTGGGGAAAAATGGTTTAAAGAATTTTTGTGCTACTCAAAATGGTGGTGGTGATTCCTTGGTTAGTTTCAATTGACAAGATTTTGGCAGCAGGAACAGAGATATTTCCCAGTGTGACTTGCAATCTAAAAGCTGCAGCCTGGAGCTTCAGCACTGGGAAGCTGGGGCTTATCAGGCTTTGAGCCCTGTCCAGCCTATGTGGAATGCAAAGACATGAATTGTGGAAATGCTGGAAAATAAATGAGATTTTATGACATCTTCCATTATCAGTAGTCATTTTTCACCAGCTAGATAGAAATACTTGGACTGGAAAAGATTTAGATTTTTAACTCTTTAAATTAAAAATGGCACTAAAATGTTTCTGCTCATGCAGGACTTCATGAGGGGCAAAAGTAGAGGGAGAGCTGTGTTTCTTCTTTAGCAATACACATTCTCTCTGCTTACCCCTTGGTGAAGACTTTTGGAATGCAGTTGCCATTTCTGTGTCAGTGATGTTGGGTATCATTAAGATTGATGGGTTTGAAAACATATTTCATTATCTCCTAGACACAGCTTGGCTGCTCTTCCGGCTTTTTTCTCATCACCAAAACAAAACCTGTTGTTTTCAGAGGCTCTGAAACTAGAGTGCTCTCACTTAAAAGGGCTTCCTATCTGCATTTATCCTGTGAGAAATGTCTGCATGAGAGCAGCCTTATCTGTTGAGGGAGGAATAAAATTCTTTTTAGCCTGAAATAATTTGCAAGGAACAGTTCTGTAGCAGGATGCAGCTGTCATGACCTGCATGTGTACGGGGTCACCTGCAACGCTTGAACTGTGTATCCTTCTCCTGAAATGCTTGAACTGGGTGTCCTTTTCTTTTCAGGTCTGGTGTGTCCTCTGGAGGTGTCAGTCAGTTCAGGGAGTATCCAGGTTGCCCGAGGCCAGACAGCAGTATTGCCCTGCACCTTCACCACTAACGCTGCTCTCACTAACCTTAATGTCATCTGGATGGTCATTCCTCTTTCTAATGCCAACCAGCCTCAACAGGTAGGTCTTTTCTTATTGGAGCCTGTATTTCTTCAGGGCTTTCCTCCCCACCCTTTTCATGCTGATTTGGATGTAGACCCTTTACAATCCTGAGTCTTTGGTTGTTCCAGAACTTCATTGCCCCTTCATTGCTGAAGATGACCTCTGGATCTTACATGGATCTGATTTCTTCAATGCTTTGTTGATGCACATCGTGTCCTTGGCTGTCATGGCAGGGTGTGCAACTGAGGCACATGTATGTGGTACTATAGAGCTGCCTTGGATCTATGGTGGCTTGTGTGTTCAAAAGAGCGCCCGAGATGTAATCCAGGCTGTGGTACACTGGATATGGGATTTGGAGGACCTGGAGACAACTGCAGGATTAAACCTGTGACATCTGTGTAAAATGTACTGTAACACATGGCCTCTCATAGACTCATCTCCCCTTTTACTTCCCTCCTTACCCTTTTACTGTTCCTTATGCAAGTCCGTTCTTATGAACATTAGCAAAAAAAGAGTCTGTCACGGTGGACATGAGAATCATAACTGAGATCTGCTGGCTTGGTTTTTGCCCACGCACTCTGACAGCAGAAGAATGCTATTGCTCTGAAATGCATATGTCTTTGGTCACACTGCACCCATCACATTTGGTATTCGGTTGTGAGAACCTGTGCAGAAGAGTACTTGCTCCTCAGGGACTTGGTCTGAGTTCACACTGTTACGTAAGCTTTCTGATTGTAGAGGCTGTGCAGATTCAAGGGTTGCATTGCCTGTCATTCAGTTCATCCCAATGATCTTCAGTAAGCATTGTCAAATCATGGCCGGATCTTACTGGCTGAGACTCAGAATGATACTGTCCACTGGGTGGATGCTTTCCAGTGAAGTACTCACTGACCTGCAGAGAGTCTCTGCTTCTCTACGTCAAACCTATCCATATGGGTAACAACTATTGTATGAAGTAGGCTGGTATTGCCAATTCAACTGTGCCAGAAGACTTGGGTATATATCTTGTCTGTTACCATTATTGACATGATGGTTCTGCCTGGGACAACTGTATATTGAGGTGTGGTTATTTAGAAATGCTTTAGGAATTGGTTCTTTCATCTTTGGAAGCCCATATTTTGCTTGCTGTTCTTCCTCCTTGCTCAGCTCCTGCAGGTGTTGTTTGAGCCTTCCTTTCTTTTCCAGGTTATTCTCTACCAAGGGGGTCAGATCTTTGGTGGTGCACCCCAGTTCTATGGGCGAGTGGGGTTTGCTGTGACGATGCCAACCACCAGTGCCTCCATCTTCATCAACAACACTCAGCTATCGGATACTGGCACATACCAATGTTTGGTCAACAATCTTCCCGACCGAGGCGTCAGGAATATTGGAGTCATTGGACTTACTGTCTTGGGTGTGTTTATTTGGATTATGGGGAAGAGGGGATCTTCTGTGCATGACAGTGCATCATAGCAGAGTAATATGGTAGTGTATGCATTGGAGCTCATGGAGATCCTGTGGTGAGGGACAGGCTGCCTTGTGGGTATTGTGGGAGTTTGTAGGGCCCACAGTCTTCATATGCAGGTAATATATAATGCAGTTTTAAAATATGATGGAGAGAAAGCTTTTGTGACAGCGTTGTGAAGTTGCAAAAAAATATGAACAAAGTACAAGGGCATCCTGGAGAGCTGAAGGGACCAGAAGAGTTTTGTACACAGCAACAGGAGAAGAGAAGGACTTTAGAGCTTTGCTTCATTTTCATTAAAACAATTAGTACTGGTTGCTCCCTAGGATGTTAATTACTCCAGAGTGTGTGCCATTAAAGGGATATGAAGCAAAACTCAACCACAACAAATTCTGTCTGCGTTTCTGTTAGCTCCCACAGGAATGTTCACCTTCTTTTTCTCTAGGAGGGGACCTAAGAGTACTGGGTCCTGTGAAAATCAGCAGTAGTCTGTAACCTTGATGGGCTGGTGGGTCAGGAATCTTTGTGAATTGTCATCCCCCAAACCTCAATGGGTTTTTGTCTGCTGCCTCCCTCTTGTCCCCTTGTCAGCTGATGCCAGTGACCTTGCTTTCCCCAGCAGCACGTGTCCAGAAAGAGCCTGTCCCCCACTGTTTGGTCATGTTTCCTGATCTGCTGTCACTTTCCCCTCTTCTCTCGCAGTTCCTCCTTCTGCTCCGCTTTGCAGAATCCAGGGGTCCCTGGATGTGGGCAGCGATATCACACTGACCTGCAGCTCAGAAGAAGGCATCCCCCGGCCAACATACCTCTGGGAGAAACTGGACAATGTTCCCAAGTTGCCCCCAACTGCCACACAAGGTGCTCATTCTGTTGATTATCCTACTGTTTCCCAGGTGATAGCCTGGGCTTTCCTTTGTCTGAGCTGCCAGAGGTGGCATGGCTCATTGAGTGTCTGCCATCACTTGCATGGTCGCTTTACTGGAACGAAGATTCCTAGAGCCCGTGGTGGACTAGGTACCCTCCAGTGGTCACTTAAATTTTCAGCGTTATTTTTTTATACAGAAGCATGTTCCCCGTTGAGGAGCAAGGGTTTGGTTGAATGGGAGAGAGAGAACATGTTTGCCAGATGTTGGCACATGGCTGGAGATTTCAGCTGCTGACTCACTTGCATTTTAAACTAAATGAAAGTCTCATAGATTGAAAACTGGGAGAACGGAGGCAGAATCATCCCAGGAAAATACTGCCAGCTTCTCATGCTGAGGCCACTCTTCTCCAATAAATTACTGCCAGTACTGCCTTTCAGATATGTGTAAAAGCAAGGCTCAGATCAGACTGGGTATTGCCCAGCCCCAAGTACCATCCAGAAAATTTCTTAACATAGGTGTCCTGACAAAGTAGTGATAGCTGTACTTTTGCCTTTTATCTTGCTATGTTTTAAGAATACTCTAGCATTTAAGTTTTACATAATTCAAGAATGAGGAAAATTGGCAGAACAAGGGACAGGGAGCCCAGGGATGGAAGATGAAGGGTTCTGCAGGGCAGGACTGAATTTAACAGACGGATCTGGGTATAGGTAATTGCATCTTCTTTCCTGCCTTTTCTCACACAATGCTGCGAGTCCCAAGCTTTCATTTGCAGAAATTCATCTATAAGAAGAAAAAGAAACATCTAGTATAAGCTCCTTAAGACCTAATCTTGTGTGTGTGTGTGTGCGTGTGCACAATGCTTCCATCTCAAGGTTATTTCTTAATTTATTTCTCCTTAAGAGTCTCACACCAAAATTCTCTGTTTGCTGGCTTTGCCTTTTCATGGTTTTCCTGAAGCGGGGGGAGGGATTTAAATCCTTCTTTTCTCTCTGACTAGACCAAGTCCAGGGCACTGTCACTCTCCGAAATATCAGCACTGTGTCCTCAGGTCTTTACCAATGTGTGGCTTCAAATGCCATTGGAACCAGCACTTGCCTTCTGGACCTGCAAGTCATTGCACGTAAGTATTTTTCCAAGGGAGGCTTGGCCACCTGGTACTGTCTTGTGACAGTAAACTGTGTAACCATGTTTGTGGTGAGCCACCATGTGCCTCTCTATCAGAAGATCATTGTGCCCTGGAATGGGGACATTGCCTTTCCCCGCTCCCAAGCCACAGTAGCTTCAAATGCTCATGGACAGCCACAGCCCAGCTCTGATTTCTTCTCCATTCTCTGTTCAATCATCCCCACAGCCCACCCTCGGAGCATTGGCCTGATTGCAGGAGCGGTGGCCACAGGTGCCGTCGTGCTCGTTGTTTGCATTGTGTTGGTGGCCGTGGCGCTGTTTTACTGGAAAAATAAACACAAAGAAGAAGAAGAGGAGGAGATTCCCAATGAGATAAGGTAAGAGCCAGGGAAAGCTGGTGTCAGGGAACCTCTGATCACCCAGCAAAAGCAGCAGCTGGTAAGAAGGCAATCAAAAAGTTCATTCTTGCTAATCCTGAGTGTGTTCCCCTGGGCCAGGGGAAGATGTCCATATCTGTCCAGAAAAAGGAGAGAGCAAATGAAGAATGGTAATGACACATTTTGTTTTCAACATTGCCTTTATTGAGAAGTTTGGTTTGACGTTGTTAGCTCCGTCTCTGCACATGGTGGGGATCCTGACCCACAATACCAGACAGTGATAGCTGAAAAGCTCTGGAGATACAACTGTAATCTTCTCTGGTGTTAAAGGCACAGTATTTCCTTCTGGTAGCTTCCTGCAGCTCCGCTTAGGATCAGCTTCTTTGGTTGTACAGGTACAGTTGTATTGACTGTCTGAGCACCAGTGGCTGTGACAACCCCTGGTTTTGCCCCCCTAGACACTTGAGCACAGGTTCTTACCATCAGTGGTGTGCACACAGAGTAATTAATGTGCACAGAGCTGGGTCCTGCAAAGAGGCATGAGCAAATAGGCCAAGGAGGAATGCTGGTTCATGTTGGTGCTGTCCTTCACCTTGAATTGATGGTGTTGACTCCAGCAGGGTGTGGTGGTGGGGAGGGTCCTGGCAAGCGGGGCATCATCCTCCATGTGTCCACACACCCTCTCTTTCCTAGGGAGGATGACCTGCCACCCAAATGCTCCTCCGCTGCAAAGACATTCCATGCCGACGCATCCTCGTCGGAGAATGACACCCTCACCTCCTCCAACACCTACAACAGCCGCTACTGGAACGACCCCAAAGCCAACCATGCCACAGACTCCTTCACCCGCTTCAGCAACAGCAATGATGCCCAGCAGCCCCCTTTCTCCCGCTCGGGGAGCACGAGCACCCGCCCCATCTATGCCAACGGCGGCCACCCATCCCCGGCTCCCCCTAAGACGCTGGTGGTGACGGCCAGCACGGCGCCATCCCCTCAGGAGGTGATCCGGAGCAACGGCTCGGTCAGCAGGAAGCCAAGGCCGCCACACACGCGCTCCTACGCCGTCAGCCAGGCCACGCTGGAGCGGATCGGGGCTGTCCCCGTCATGGTGCCCGCACAGAGCCGGGCTGGCTCTCTTGTGTAGGGTCAAGCTGGCAGCCAAGGGCCAAGCAAGGGGCCTCTTGCACCTGCTGGGGAGAACAGACCATACTCCTTCCTGAAAGGCTGTGAGGTGGTGGAGGGACACATACACACCTCTGGCCCCTGCCCTCCCCTCCCGAGGCCGCTGCTGGACGGTGGGACAGCCCCGGCTGTGCCGCATTCCCCCTCAGCTGTCGGGGCTCCTCGTGCTGGTGGACACCACAGATGTGCCAAGGCCAGGGGAGCAGGGAGGACGGGATGCACTCCTGGCTGCTGGTCCCCGGCTGGGACGCGTGCCTGGCCCTGACCTTGGCAGGGACTTTTGCTTTTGTTTCCCGTTGGTTTTGTTGAGGGTCGATTCCATCCATTTGGGTCTTTCAGGGAGGTTTTGGGAGATATATATATATATAATTTTGTTTGGTTTTTTTTTCTGTTGTTGCTGTTTTATTTCCAAGAGGATGACAGCCTGCATGGGGGCAGGGAGGGCTGAGCCGGGAGAGGTGCTGAAGCAGGATATGCCTCAACATGGTGGTCCCAGTCCCCCCCACAAAGCCTTGGCCCCCCTGTCAGGTGAGGAGGGCAGTGGGCTGAGGTTGGGTGTGAGGAGACCTGGGCCAGGCCGGAGGGGTGAAATGGAGGCACAGTGGCCAACCAGCCCAAGTGAACAGCTGGGTGAGGACACGGACCAGGGAGCACTTGTCTTTATTTTTTGCAATTCTTCCCCCACCCCAACACGCACACACAGACACACACAGGTCCTTGTCAGACTGGGTGTTTTTCCTGTGCTAGCTCAGGGTGCTGCCAGAGTCCTGTTCATGGCTGTGGAGGATGCAGCTGCTGAGCATTTTTTCCTGAGGGATTCCATGCAGGGTGAGGGTGCCTTGCTGCTGCTGCTTTTTTTTTTTTTTTTTTTTTTTTTTTTTTTTTTTTTGTTTTTTTTTTTTTTTTTTTTTTTGGGGGGGTGTTGCTGGGGTTATTCAGGAGGCAGAGAGAAGCAGGGTGGTGTGGCAGAGTGGCACGCAGTTCCAGAGGTGTCTGCTGCCCCTGGGCTGCTCTAGTTTGGGGCAAGTGGCTTCAAACTCCACAACGTTAGTGTTTGCATGGTTGGTTGCGTTATCAGGCTGTCCAGGTCTGGCTGGCACGGCACGGCACATGTTGTGCTTGGGGTCCATCCATGGTAGCATCACAGTTTTCATCCCTGCTTTCCCACACGCACAGATTTCCCAGACACTGAGGTTGACAGGATCTGTTTCCAAACCACTTTCCTTAGAGTGAAATCAGGGGCTTAACGGAGGGGGTGACCCTGTGAAAGCCCATGTGCTATGTCTCTGCCTCCTCTGCTTCCCTTAATGTCCCAGGGCCGGGCACTGGTGGCATCTGCCAGTGGCTCTGCCATCTCCACGCAGCCAGGGAGTTGGTTATGGCTGGTATGGCTGGCACCTATTATTTTTCTATTGCAACTAAATAGCCTTAATCAAAACCAAGAGCTGAAACTGCTGAAGGAAACTGGTGCCATTTGGAGGGCTGGACTGAGGTCTAGGACCCTCCTAGAGAGCACAGGCTCAAGGGGTCTGTGCCTGGACGGGTGCCTCAGCCCTTCTGCATAACACCAGCCCTGGCACATGTAAAGGCAGTGGTCACCTCCAAAAGAACCAGAGCCCTCTCAGGTCTGCTCTTGGAAAAGCGATGTGGGGAGTCACAGGTGACTTTCCGCAGCTCTTACATTGGAAAAAGGGTCTGTTTAATCCAACAGACTCTTCCTCATCCCCACTTTCCTTGTCCCGGCACGGCTTTACTTTACCTAGCAGTGTACAAACCTTGGGCAGGGCCTTCTGCCTGAGCAGTACCTTTCAAATGTAAGCACAGACTCTGAGGAAGAGGGGGGAGAGGTGAGGGTTGGGTTCCCACATGGGCACACTGGTGTTTTGGGGGGTTGGGGGCACTCAGGCAGCACTAAGTTTGAAGCTTGGCTCAGATTTTGTGCCTTTTTTGAAAAAAGGGAAAAGGAATATAGAAAAAGAAAGAAAAAGGAAAAGGAAAAGAAAAAGAAAAAGAGAACAAGAAAAAAAAAAAAGAAAAAGAAAGAAATCTAACCTCTCTTACTTCCCCCTCTACACCACTCCATCCAGACTGGTGCAACCCCCTGCGGTGGTGCAGGCAGGCAGCTGCTCTGTGTGTGTGTGTGTACACACATTTCACCAGAGCAGTCCTCTTTCCTGCCTCTCTACTTGCTTTGCTGCTGGGTGGTAGGATTGATGGGGAAGAAGAGTGGTTTGGAAACCCTGATGTGGGAAGAAAAAAGAAAATAATCAAAGAAAAGCCCAGACACACTCTCTCTGCTTTTGTAACAACCCTTGTGTGACATTTACAGGAACACTGCCCTCAGCGGGTCCCCTCCTCTATCGGGAAAGCTCTTCTGGTTCCTACCCTCCATAAGACTGTTTGCTCCTCTTTCTTCGTTCTTTCTAATTGTCTAAAATTCAATAAAACTTTATTCATATAAAAAAAAAAGGACTTCTTACTGCCTGCTGCTGCTTTCCCCTACTCTGGCCCCCTACCTAATTCTGTAACTACAATGAATTTGTCTGTTAATGCTCAACCTTGATATGACTGTCAATAAGCAGTGACTGTGCAACCAAGACCTGCATGTTATTAGGCCAGCCACTTTGGTGGTGAACCCTGGTACTATAGCTTTGTTTTTCTCATTCGTAATAGTCCGACGTGCTGCCCTTGAAGGTACAATTTCCCAGGCTTGCAAGGTCTCTACTTCTCTAGACGAAGGTGAGTTTTATTTCCTGTCATTTGGCGGGGTATATCTTTTACGGCTTTGAGTGATGTGGGAAAATGTGTTTTAAAATTGCTTTACTTTGCTCATGTGTTGGTTTTCCAACCTGAAACATAGCATGTTCATCCCAGATTCAAAATCTAAGGCAGTCAGAAGGATGGTCCTCACGGACTTTCTTGGACTTTTGAATAAGCTTGATGAGGGACACTGCTGGGAAGTTAACAAAAGTGCTGATCTGCATAGACAGAGCATGGAAAATTTCAGTCTCTGAGCATTCACACTTGCAGGGCATAAGGGGACTTGGAAGCACATACTTCTTAGTCCGTATCAACAGCTGCTGGCAGAAGGTTATTATTAGTTAGGGCAACCTAATGTTTTGCCGAAGAATTTGCTTTTTTTCTCTCCATGTTTCATTTTCCCTGCTTCTCTAAAATCCGCTAGATAGTCCGAGATGATCATTAAAACAAAAACCTACAGATCCAACAGCAGTGGTAATTCTTCCCTGCTGCACATGCATCATGTTCTCATTCCTTGGTATTTTTCAACACCTAGTTCAAAACACTTCTGTGAAAGTTTTTTCAGCTATAGGTCTTAGACTAAATGAGATGACTGCATTGCCGTTTTCAGAAAGTTGCCATAGGAAACTTAGAGTTTGCATTTTACATCTTTTGATAGTGCAACCTTGATGTGACCTTAATAGCACCTTTGCATTTTATTCCCATGATAGTCCTGTCAGTATTATGCTATACTATCCATTCCTTCTCACTAGCTTGCCCCTTACCTCATTCTCCTGCACGTCTCTGTCTATTGATCTACAGCAGGATTTCCTAAGATTAAGGATAGTTTACTAGGTTTGTGCAGCACCTAGTATGCTGGAGCTTTAGCTTTTAAATTGTACCTGGTGAGGCACTGCTTCAATACAAATATCTAGCCAAAAATAATACCAGTTAGATGACTTGATAGTGCTCCAGAGTGACTATCATTAAAAAGCAAACAATGGTTCAAGCTATTACGGTTCTAAGTGGAAGTTACTACTGAAATTCTTGAGTTTGCTGACAGCCTTCAGCCCCAGTTGTGTAGTAGGGATTGTTCAATGCAGTGGGTGCGACAGATGTTATTTTAAATGTCAATATGTGCCAGTTATATCACCTTCCACCAAAGAATATCAGAAGGAAATTTGTTTTAGCACAAGTATTAACTCTACATGTGAGTGCTGAGACAGAAAAATAACCATGAGAGGATGCTTCACACTTTAGAAGTGGGCATCTTTTCAGAGGTTGGTATAGATGAGAGCTCAGTTAAAAACATTTGGGAAATCTGATCTGTAGACTGTGAAAAGTTGTTGTGTTTTGGTTTTTTTTTTAAACTTACACAGCTTTTGGACTTGGATCTGCTGATTCATCTGAACTAAANCAAAACCCAGATGGATGTGCTTCAACAAACTCCTCTTGCCAGAACACAGATGAGTTTCCAGCAGAAGCCAGTCTACCAGATAATGTCCTGTCCAAGACTGCTTGGCTTCCCCAAAAAAGCCTGGGATGCTCAGGAGATCAATTCTCCTTCTGTCATAGTTTAGGTCCTCATGAAGAGTATCTTGAATCAGGGTAGCCTCAGATTACACCCAGGACCAAGGCAGCTGGGTGATTGATTTAGTACTGGACAGAGGAAATCAAACTGAATTGTTTTTACTCCCCCTTTCCCCCACCAAAAGGGACGATACTGGAGGAATTTTTGTGATCAATTTCTGGTTTCATCAAACACGTTGGTGAGTTTTTCCAGGTTACTGGATTTCTCTTGGAGGCAACATTAGAGGTTCCACTTAAATATGAGAAGAAACTTCTTCTCAGTGAGGGTGCCAGAGCACTGGAACAGGCTGCCCAGGGAGGTTGTGGAGTCTCCTTCTCTGGAGACATTCAAAACCCACCTGGACACCTTCCTGTGTAACCTCATCTAGGTGTCCTGCTTCGGCAGGGGGATTGGACTGGATGATCTTGTGAGGTCCCTTCCAATCCCTAACATTCTGTGATTCTGTGATTCTGTGATTCTGTGATTTTGCGTTCCAGGTTCATTTACTTTAGGGACACAAGTGCCTTTCTGTGTCTGCCCTCTAACCATGATCTTCCCAGCCGTGGTGCTGCTGGTTTGTGAGCAAGTGGATGAGTCTGTGCCTGTGTGTACCGACACCAAGTGCACCCAAAATGGTTCAGCAGGTTCTGTTAAGAGGGTCCTGAACATTTTTAAGACAGAGGGCGGGAAAAACTGAGGAAGCAGATCCCTCTCACACATTCAGAGCAAACCCAACATGTCCTCCTATTAACTCATACGGCCTCTATTAAAGGGAGGCATGGAGCAGAGCTGTCTTGATGACTGAGCTGCTCTTCTTCCTGCGCTGTTTCCAAGTGCTGCTGGTCATCCTGCCTGCAGATTGTTCTCCTTGTGCGAGGAAAGCAGGACTTCCCCCGCTGTGCCTTTGTTACAGCTCTGCTCTTGTGAGAAAGGCAGCACATGCTCATAAGGATCAGGAATATGGGTGTTGAGAAAAGGAATTCAGTGTCACCCGAGCTATGTCTCTCCTCAGGTGGGTAGTAGGTGAACATTAGGGACAAAGCAAGACTTGAAATCAGGGAGAGTGAAAGGCTTTGCCTTTTTATTTTTTTTTCAAACTGCTTATTCCCATGTTTGTCTCTGCATGCTGCAAATGCTGGGAGGATATTACCAAGGATTACAGGTCTGTGACCTCCTAAGCAAGGAGAGGCACACACAAGACATGTTGTGAGCTTGGAACTAGCTCAGAGCTCTTGTTTCCAGCTGCGGGTAGCGCAGAGAAAGGTTTCACTAGGTCATCTACATGGCCATGAAGTGGGGAACAGCAGATAATACGTGGCAGGAGTTGCAAGCACAGATTGCTGAATGCATTTTTTGGGGGGAGGAAGAACTTAGTAGCCTTGGGACTTCCCAACTCTAGGGCTCTGGAATATTTTCTTTGATGAGTTACCATAGATATCGACAGTTAAAAAGCACTTTACTTTTCCTGTGGTAGAGGCTCCCTTGCTTCAGACAGCAGTGCCAATGTGTAGGAATTGGACAGTGCGCACAGCCAAGGATCAGACTCTTCACTAAGCCTTCTAATGCCATTTTCTGCTAGTCGTTCATTCCCGATTTCCTCCTTCCCCCCACTTCCTCGGTAACATGTTTGAATGAGAAAGTGGGTTGACAGGAAATTTAATCTATCCGTGTAGAAAAAAACACAAGCAAACAAAACCAACCCCCTGAAACAAATAGCAGCAGAGAAGAGAGGGGATTAAGACACAGCTTGCATGGCTGGCTGGCAAGTGATTCTTTAGCACTGGATGTAGTCTGGGTCAGGTCATGGATTTGGTCTTATTAAATCATATTCGGGAAGGGATGATGACTTGCTTCTAGTTGATATGCTTTAATGGGAAAATGGATGTGGTGCAGGCACACAGAGAAACATTGGCTAAGGTGCCTGATACAGTAAAGCCCAGGTGCTCTGTTGTTTAGCTCTCTTGTGTTTAAACCCACTGTGTTTGGTACAGGGGTTCAGCTACACAGCCTCCCTTCTAGCTTCCTAGATACTATTGATCTCCACAGAATTTCTCTGAAGTAATTATTTTTCTTGAAGGATCTCAAAACACTTTGGCAAGCCGACTGTAGCAGTCACCAGGCCATTGTCCATGTGGACATGTATGAGGGGGAAAAGGTGTATGATTTGGGTTGCAGCAGCAGTAGTTTAAGCTGTGACAGTTTCTAAGACTGCAAAGTAGCCTCGCAACTCTTTTTTAGTGCTCTGCATCACTGGTAGAACCTTTCCACTTGTGATCCTCTCCTGTCTCCTTAAACTGAGTCTTGTGGTGAAGGCATATGTGTCCCTTTGTCCCACATGAAGAACTAAAGGCAGCAGAGGCTGGAATTAGCTCAGCAGAGAAGCCAGTGTGGCATTAGATTCTCAATATTAAGATGCATAATTAGGGCTACAAACTATTACAGAAACGTGTCACGATCATCGTTGGTGCTTCTTCCTTTTGGCTCTGCTTTGCTGCTGTGACAAATATGCACAAACCCCAAAACTGCCTTTTTATGACACAAACCACAAAAGTGGGTTAACAAGCACACAGACCCCCCTACCAGCAGCTCTTTCCTGGCTGTGCTTACTCAATGTTTGCAGTACACAGTCTGTTCCTGCTGCCTGTAAACACAACCTCCATGTTCTCAGTTTTCTTTGCTCATCTTCCTTGTGTTTGAATGCATCCTCCACACACCCATCCATGCTCATGTACACAAAAAAATGCTGAAAGCGGGCATGACTGTAAATTCCCCATTCCTTTGCTCAGCCCAGTCACCTAGAACAGGCATCCCACTTGTGTTCCAGGCTAACCTGTTGCACATCTTTCAATTCATGATGGGTTTTGCCGCTCCTCCTGCCCTTCCACAAGTTGCACGCTGGCCTAGGGAAAGTTGATTACTTCTGGAAGAGTAAATAGGGAGGATTGAGGCTATTGTCCAAAGAGCTGTTGAACACTAGTCATTTATTCACTCGCTGTCCAGATTTGGGTCACAAAGCTCGCCTTTTTGGTGGCTCTACGATGACATCCTCTGGAGGGAAGAAGAACTACATCGGTTGCTCTTGTCCACTTGTTCAGCTCGTCTGCACCAAGCTCCACTTCCTTGCTGGCTCGAAGATTGGTTTATTTCCCTTGTGGTCCTGCAAATAATAAAGTGCTCTGTGCCTTGAGTGTGAACACCTCTTCCTTTTCTCCTGTGATTGTTGCTCAGGAGCTGCCTTCAGTGCTGTGGTGTCTGCTATGTTGTGGTGAGGAGACTTGAGTGCTTTTCACCACCGTCTGCCTTCAGCTTCCCAGCTCCTCCTCTTGTTCTGATGGTCTGTGATTCAAAGGCATGGGAAATTGGCTGGTGCGTGTGTGTGGCTGGGGAACCGATGGGCCACAAATAGTGTAAAAAGCTGCTGTTTCCTTGTTTAGCTGTATCCACCAGTGCAACTGACTTCTTTTGGGCTCACAACTGACTTAATTTTGTCCTTCTGCTCTGCTGTTGAGGTTGAGAGGGGCTGCCTGGCTGAATTTTGTAGCTCCTCCACACTGGAACAAAGATCCAGAGCTTGGGAGAGCACCCAGCAGAGGATTCACTGCAAACTAAGTCTTGCGTGCCTGCCAGCCAGCTCTGGGGGATCCAAAGCTTCAGCGACTTTGTGAAACCAGGACCCATGTCCATGCTTAGTAATGAGCCCAGATCAGTTACAACATCAAGGACATCTGGAGTGTGGATTCAGATGTGAAAGCAAAGTACTTGTTCAGGCGAGTCTGGTGAGCCTTTGGTTCAAAAGGTAAGATGATTATATGCAAACCTTCCAAATTCAACTTTCTTTTCAGCTATGCATGGACAGGAAATAGAAAACATGACCCTAATATATGTGGGATGTGACCAAGTCTCCAAAGCTTTTCACGTTATATAAAACCATTTCCAGCCCCAGGTAGTGGGTTCACAGAATATTAGAAGTCAGATCTTCGTTCTGGATCTGTGTTTACCGAAAGCTGATCTATGAAATGGTCCAAACCACAGTTCTAAGAACAGCTGCTCAACAAATACTGTTTACCTTTGAAATGCATCTTATAATCCAGATTTCTGTGCCATGCCCTCACTTCTATTCTTGTCGGTCAAGTCAAGAACATAGACCCCATGGGTCTTTTCTGGTAGCCTTTCAGCTGGGCTTTAGTATAAACATCGTGCCCCCATCTCTCTGCAGCACACACTAGGTACACAGTATGTCCAGCCTTTCTTTCTGCTGAAACCAAGTTCCTTGTCCACTGGCTGCGAGGGAGCTGTAGCTTGCTGGCTCTTTCATATTTCTGAGCATGGAGTGCAAGGTCTGCATTAAAATTAATTAAATCAGTCTCTGCTAGTTTTAAATTATTTTTGTTGACCACAAAGGATTCTTGGGCTGTAGATATATATTTTTTTTAACAAAGGTTTTTGGAAGTTCACTGTTACTGTCTGTCTTGTAGATGTAATGGCCACGCAGCTTTGCATCGTACTTTAGTTCTCAAAAGCTTAAAATCTCATTATTAGACTTGTGTTATCCAGAGCTCTTGCAAATCTGTTGCTTGTTAGTGTGAAGCACAGAGGGAAGGGAAAAACTCTCACATAAATGCAGTTGCTACACAAGGTAGTAGTGGAAGAGAACAGGTACTAGGTGCTAAGTTGTTTGGAACATAGTTATTATGATTCTTCCAAATGTATTGATTTTTTTAGATGCTTTTTGTTGCTCATGTAAAGCTTCTGGTGGTGTTTTTGCTGCTAAGCTATACTTAAGAAACAAGAAGAGTACCCCTTTTCATACTAACAGATTACCTTTAACACTTGTACTGTCAAGGCCATTGAAGTCACTGGTAATGGCTCCCCGCCTGCATTTTCCTCCCAGTCTTTAGCAGCAATAGGATCAGGCACAAAATGAAATTGTGGTGTGGTTTAGAGAAGTAAAGAGAAACCTCTGTTACTTTGTCCCCATCTGAGAGCAGCATGCAATAAAATGGAGTTCTTAAACTGATTGAGTTACCTTGGTGCAAGGCCTGATGTGTGTGTGTGTGCATTTCAGGCTGAAAGCAGTGCAGTTTGATTTAGGGGAAATGGATGACGGCAGTATTCGGTTAACTTGCAGCAGGGGTATTCACCCACAGTAGCACCCCAGTGTACTGAACAGTGGTTTGCAGGCCAGCTGGTATTGAAGCCATAAAACATCTTCATATAGTGGAGTTGTTAGCCAAGTTATATTCAGCAGCCAGTCACATCCCAGACACTAGGGAGTTAAATTCAAACTCCTTTTTGAACTTAAATATAAGTGTTCCTCAAATATTTTTTTTATTTTGTAGCTGTGTGATTTATATCCTTTAACGGAGGGAAATTACTCAAGAAGATAGAAAAAAAGCACATTAAATGAAGACAAATACATTGGGTGCTAGTGAACGTGCTGTTGAGGTACTAGTCAGACCTGGGTTTCACTCTCAGCTTGTCACTGACTTGCTGCATGACTTGAGCTAAGTAGGGATGCAGACACCCATCCTTGGGGGCCACAGCTAGATCTATTTTTTAATCTCAACACAGCAGCCCAAGAGTGAAAATGTTACCCTTAATCTCTCTAAAATTTTTGTTCCCCACTTGGAAAATTGGTATAATCATAAAAAACAGGCTTGAGAATGGCTTCAAAAAAATCATCTAATCTGCACACACATGTACATGTGCACACACTCCCACACAGGGTCTGACCTGTTCAACTATATTTAATCCCCTGGTGAAAGACAGTTAACCTGCTCTTAAAGATCTCTGCTCAGAGAGTCCCCAGTCTCACTAGGCATGGGGATAAAAGGCAATGCTTCCAATACTGGCTCTGACTGACTGCCTTCTAAGAGTTTTATTTTTTAAGGATAATCTACATATTTCTTCATACACACATTGCCAGCTCTGGGTATTAACTTTGCCAGACTGCAGAAAGGGTATGCTAGGACTATATAGATCTATTTACTTCTCATTAATTTACTTGTAAGCAGAGGCTAGGGTTTTTGTCAGTGCTAACTGGTGTTTTCAAAACTGCCTGGTTCCTTCCCTCTTCTCTTTTGGGGTTTCAATTCTTCAAAGCATGTGAACAGCCACAGTCAAACTAGCTCTTAAGAGATACAAGAAGGGATTTAATTCAGTTTCAGTCACCTTTAGTAAACCTGGTAGCTTCCTCCACTGGACAGGAAAGCCATCAGGGGTAGGTTTTCTCTCACATCAAGCAAACTCAATCCCCAGGGTTGTTCCCTAGGAACAAGAGAGCTGTGTTATTACCTCCACAGGCAGAGGCACGGTTAATGCACACCTGACTAGCAATCTTATCACTCCCAGCTAAGCCCAGAGCCCTTCTCAGGTCTGGGTGGAAAGACAAACCATTTTTGCTAATTGGAGAAAAAGAGGGAGCTATGGGTTTCACATTTCTGGTGCTCCTTGTAGGAAAGGAAGAACTTTGATTGCCATGTCAAACAGCCTTGAAATAGGGCCCATCTACTGGGGAGCAGCAGGTGGGATTTTAAGACTTGCCTCACTGATTGAAGGAGCATTGCTGCTCTGTAGAGTGGTGCAAAGGCCACTTCCAGTTGACTTCTCTGTAAACTGGTGCGAGGACCTTGTTAATTCAATGCCCCACTGCGCGGTTGCTCAGCTTTTTTTTCAAGATACCAGGTAGAAGCACCAGCTTTGTTGCCTGGGCTGCTGCTGACAGGATGGCTGCAACATTAGTGGCTTTCCAGCACATTGGTTACTTGTGATCAGGAACTGTGCTCAAAGGTGAGCTGGTGAAAACAGCTGTTTGTTGAGAAATCGTTGGGAGCCTTCATATTGAACACAGTTCCTTTGCACAGTGACAGCCACAGCACAGACATGGGTATCTGTCTCTTGCTCTGTGCTGTCCCTCCGTCCTCATATGCCTCATCCTCAAGGCAGCTATCTTTTCAAGCCAAGTCCCAAAGGCACAGTACGCTACTCCCTTAGCCTCCCTGCTCTCAGACTTAGGCCCCTCTGGATTTTTCCATCTCTCCTCTTTGTCCATCCATATATCTTCTCCGAGCTATTCCTTCCCTTGGTGTTTCTCTCAGAGAGGATTTTTGTCTTGTCCCCCATCTCTGCTTTACTTCTCCTACTGCTGACAGGTCTCTTACCTCTCTGTGGACTCTGCCATTCCTTTTCTTCCACTCCCTTATCCTTCCATTTCCCTGTCCCGCATACTCTTCAGTCCTGTCCCCCCAGTCCATGAGGCTGAAGCCTCTTGTCTGGTTTCCTTTTCCTCACTCTGGCTATCTCCTCTGTTGACTTTCCCTCACCCTTCCTTTCTCTGTTCATTCATCTCCTGCCTCCTCTCAGTTACATCTATCTCTCCCAATTTTCCCAGTTTCGTGGTGAGGCCCAGTTAGCCCCACTGTGATTCTCTGAGGGAATTCGGGAGGCTGGCTGGCAGATTGTAAAGACGGTGAGTCCAATGATTTAACGAGCACCCTATGACTCTGTTCTACCTTCTCTTAAGAGAACAACTTATTCTTGTCCAGCCCCCTGTAAATCAATGGTGATGACAGCACATCTCATAGCAAAAAATGTTGCTATTTATCTCTTACCTGCTGCTTATCTCTCAGTATTTGCTCTGCCTTCAAGGTGCAGAGCTTCCGTAGGAATGCTGAGAACAACCCGTGATGTCCCAAATGATGAGAGAACCTGCATTCAAGTTTCCTCACCTTTCCTCTATAGAAAGGTAAACAGAGATGTAAACAGCCCTTATATCACCTGTCATTTGTTAAGGAGAGTAAATAAAAGGAGTAATTAAAACAACTGGCCCTTGTTCCTGGCCTCCCCTGCCAGCAGACTTAGCAAGGAGGTCAGGCAGGCCATGCAGATGAGTTGTGCTTGTGAGCTGGTGCAGAGTGGTGGTGTCAGACCAAGAGCTGGCAGGAGTCAGTGTCTGGGAGAAGCTGGCCATGATACCATGTGGAAGGAGGGCTTTGGTCTCTGGGGCTGCCAACATAGCAGCTTCAGCTATCACCACAGGCCCTTATTGCAAGGTATCAAAGTTAGAGTTTGATGTTCAGCTGCCAGATGGAGCCTGCAGTTTGGGGGATGGTGGGGTGTGGAAAAAAAGGTGAGAAACTTTGGACAGAAAATAAATCTCAGTGACAGGAAACAAATAGAGAGCACAGAGTCGTCATTTCTTAATAGACTGTGTTTCCTCCAGACTGTGATTGCACTTACAACCTTCGAAAATGACGATTTCTTTCAGGGCCACCTCTCCCCTCCCTGCTCCCCTGGCTTGGCTGCTGTGACACTGGGTCCCCAGCGCCGAGGCCGCGGGCCGGCAGGCGGCTGGCGGGGAGGGACCGTCGGGGGGCAGCAGCACCAAGCGCTTCGCCAGCTGCGCTCCGAGAAACCTTCCAGCATCCTCCTGACTGACGCTGTTCTGCGCCTCGTCTTCAGGACCCGGCTTCTTTCCAAATCCCAGTCGCATCGGGCTGCGTGGCGGTGACACTTTAACACGCAGCATATGCATCTCATTTCCCTATTCACTGGGCTATTTGTAAACCTAATTTAAGCTAAATTTCTCCCTACTCTTACCGTTTTACATAGCTCCAAAGGGAAAGTTGGGGGGGGAAAAATAAGATCAGGTAAGAGAATTGCCAGCAACGCACCTTTTTCCCTCCCCTTCTACTACAAAAGCTTTGTAATCATTCATTTGCTGCCTAGGAAGGACTTGGCACCCTTCATGCACATAATCTTGGGTGCAACCTTCGTGTCTTCCAAGGTCAATGGGGGAGGGGAAAAATACTCTGTGTTTCTTGGGAAGGGGCAAAGGAGACTGAGTGGCTTCTAGCTGGAATCCATCACCCTCCTTCTTTCAGAAGGAGAAGGGCCTGCCTGGATAAGGGGCTATGCTGAGCTGATACAAGGCTGGAGTGTCAGTAGGCAACACACAGAGGGAAACAGTGTGATTTTGAGTGAACGCACAATTAATTAGTTAATTAATTTCTTCCAAATTACTAAAAAATGACATGTGATTTGTTTGCAGATTAGTTTGGTTTGTTTGTTTTTGACAAGACTCACAGCCGTGACCCCCCCCTTCAAGGTGTCCCAGCAAGTAAAAAAACATGAAATTTGATTAAATTTTAAAGTTAGAAAGGTAAATCATTTCACCTCCATAAATTCTTACCGAAGTAGTTTTAACCAGCTACAGGCTTTTCTCTCTCATTCTTCCCTGCTGCGATACAGCTTTACTGTTCACTGTCTAACAGCTGCTGCTGCAAACCAAAAAGGGTTTCTTCTCCATCCTAGGTGAAGTGCTCCTTGTTTTTTTTTTTCTTCATTGTTTTGTTGTTTGTTTGTTTCTTATCGTGATGAAAGTGGTAGGACTTTTTAGAGATAGAAAAAGGCCATGGCAGTTGTTCCAAGGAGTTTAGAGTCTGCCTCCCTGAAGGATGCAAGACTGACAGTAAGACGAATGAGCGGGCACGTGTTACGTGTGCCTTTGTAGTTTCCTATTCAGTAATGCCTGTGTGTTTGAAGGAGCAGAACTACGCTGGATTTGCTCACAGACATTGGAGAGAAGATCTTGAAAAGCCAAATCTCATGGAGGGAGAGATTTGGAGAATGGCAAAAAAACCCACTTCACAGACGGGATCAGGGATGCATCTTTGGTCACAGGACTCTTTCAGAAGAGGTGAGAAAGCGACTACTCAAGAGGCTTCAGCAGAGGTGCTACTAGAAAGCTGAGTGAAGAAACAGGTGCAGAGAAGTGAGTTGGAGGATGAGTTGCCAATGAGGGCAAAATGCCTGAAATGGGCTGCAAAGAGGAAGGAGAGCTGGTGAAGAAAGGGCTTGGAGGTCTTCAAGCAAAAGGTGTTGGAGAGTGTAATGACAGCAGTGTCTTGACTAGGCTGAGACTCAACACGTTTCGTGGTAACAGCTCAAGGTAATACAGGTCTAGAGAAGGTTTTGTTATCTTGTATACATTCTAAAGTTTCTGTAATGGGGGTTTTCTTTCCCAAATAACAAAGGTACCTTTCAAATGGTGGCTTGGAGACATGTATAACTGTAGTTCAGCCTGTAACTAGACCTCCTTCAAAAATGTCCAGCAGAAAAAAGGAAGATGATAAAAACCTCATATGAAATTTCCATGAAATATTTTCACAGCCAATGTTTGCTTTTCATGGGAAGGAATAGAAATACTTTTTATCACAAAATGAAAAACTTTCAAGTTTGGCTGTTGTTTACTGGGTTTTAGTATTTTTTAGTATTTTTTTTTTCTTTTTCCTCTCTCTCCCTACCACCTTGTTTGGTTTCTTCTGGCTTTGAGTTACTCAACATAGTTATCATTTTCTCCAGGTGGGGACATTTATTATTTTCTCTTAGCTGATGATGTATTTACCAGAAATCTCAACCAAGAAGGCCTTTAGTGTTGCTTCTCTGTCATGAAATATCTATGCAGTGCAATCCAAGCCCCAGAAATGAGAAAAGAAGCCTTACAATTAGCAATATTGCATCAGCCTGTGAAATCTCTTCCTAAGGGCACACCAGTGGTGCTGAGAGACGCAAATAGGCCCTGTTGTTACGTCCCTGAGATTTTTGGGGTGTTGCTGCCCTGACATGCTGTTGATAGAGAAGTAGGACCAGCAGCTGCAGCTGGGTGGCTGCTCAGAGCCCTCGCGTGAGTAGCAGCTGAATGTGGCACTAGTGGCAGCAGCAGTCTGCAGCGCAGTGATCTGATGTGAAGAATATCTGCTGGAGACAGATAACAGGATGAGAGCAGCCCACAGGCTTGTTGAACAGTAACTCAAACTTCGGACTAGTGTTTACAACACATAATATTCTCCTTCATCTACTTTACTCTCTAGAGAGCTGAAGGATGCTTACAAACACCCTGGAAAATTGCTGAATAGATTAACTCGTTGTAAAGCAGGTTGGGAAGAGAGAACTAGGTCTGGCTGTGACTTGAAACTCACCTGTGTTACTTCTTTATGAGAATATTGAGTATGGAGAAAGCATCCATCTTTCTTGGGTTACAGTAGAACATATATCCTCTTGCTACATAATGAGATGCTGCACTGTAGGTGTAGCCAACTTCCCAGTTATGTCTGGTGGTGACCCTTCAGGGAAGAGTGAGGACATCACCTCTGACACTTCACAACCATCCAGCAGAGTATTCCTATGCTGCCTTTATAAGAGCAATTCCAACTGGATGTCACTCTCTTCCTTTTCCAGCCCATTGTGCTGATGTGGACAGCCTACCCACCCCCCTTGCCTCCCCAGGTATATTGAATAGGCTGATTCTTACCAGGGCTGAGTGAACAGAGGGAGAAATTCCCTGTGAATATTGGTTCATACTTGAAAGTGAATTTCCATTTAGAATAGAGACACGTCCACATGACTGCTGAAGCTAAACCAACCAGGCATTGAATTGAGGCTATTCATAACAAGCTGTCCATAAATGGCCTGAAGGGCAAAAACTATCTGCAGGAGAAATTCATGGGCAATTTTGACTAATGAATGAATTTGGGAATTTGGATTTCAGTTTACAGACAGTTCACAAATAGATAAAAAATATGGAACTTATTGAATAAATGATTTATAGTGAAATATTTGTTCAACTCTAATCTCTATAATGTGTATAGTTTATGGTCTTAGAAAGCACTTTAGGATTAGCTGTGGGAGCTATATGTCAATGAACAGTCTGTGAAAAACCACTCCTTTCTGAACAATTATAAGGAGAAGTGTTAATGTCACCTGCTGCAGAGGGAGCCTGGTAATGGGCTTGTGCTTTGGAAAGGACAGCTGGATTCCAGCAGTGCTCTTGGGCTCTTCAGAGCAGAAGTTGAGGCTTGAAATCAGCCCCCTTTGCTGAATGAGGACAAAAAAGGTAAATACAAGGGCTTATGCATGGGAAGATTTGGCAGCCATCTGAGAGAGTCATTTCGCTTCTGCAATGATATTCACTGAGAGACTGAACCGTGATCGATTTTCACCAAGGCTGTAAGAAACGTAACTCAAACCTTGTTATATAACAACGGTATTTATATATTTGAGGCACTAAATGTTCGTCTGCCTGGAAGTGCCTCGCAGGTAAGTGCAGCACACCTTTGTGCCTCTGTTCCATAGCATTTTACATGGTGCTTATACTAACAAGTCCTCCTGGGAAAACAGTAACTACACTTTGAGTGAAAATGCTTTCAGGATCACCTGGAGATATTCCTAACGATCCTCTCTTTGGTGGTCATCTAGATGCTGTTCCACACTGCATTGCCCCATTTTAAGACCAGCTTGCCCCTTCTGTGCATGCCCCCTCACACTGCAGGGTCACTTTTTCTGGTTCCTACCCACATATCCAAATGCTTATGAGCAGCCTTGAGTGCCTGTTGTCCCTTGCAAGCAGTATGGCATGGGACTGGCTAAATGCTTCCCCATGATACAGACAATGGAAACTTCTCCATGTCGGTCCTTTGAAGCAGCAGGAACTGGCTTCACTTTGGCAAAGCTGAAAGTGAAGCTGACTTCTGAATCCAAGGAAAGGAAGCAACGTTGAATCCAAGGTAACTCAGAAAGTGATGACCCAGAATGAAACTGAAAATGTTCCTAATCAGTGTTGGAAACCCTAGACAGCACTTCTGGAAGTGCTCTCAAGTTGCACCAAGAGTTTTTGCAAAGCCCATCCTGCATTTGCTCTTTTGCTCAAATGCATGTAAGCGGGGAGGAGATACATGCTGCACACAGCCATCATGTGAAGGAAAGCTATAAGAGCAGCTTGCCTGTGAGTGTGGTGGAGATTAAGAACAAATACAGCACGGCATTTGATTTTAAGTGTCTGCAGGGAGTAAACCACATTGTATGGGTACTAGTTTGTGCTGCTTCTCTGATTTTCACAATATTCTCAAAGATGGATCTCAGCTTTTCTTGTCTTACTATCACTGGCCATAGTTGTCTTCACATCCCTGTTCAGGTACTGCTCCCTGCTCGCTCTTCCATCCTTTCATCCAGCCGCTGCAGTTCACTTGCTACATCTCCTCCCTGGCCTGTCCCAGATGTTACCCTCATGAGGGGTTAACTAACCCAGTGTGTTGCATACCAGAATGGTTTCTGCTAGCAGCAGAAATAGAAACAGAGACAGGAAGAGCAAAGGTACATTGACTCATACTGTTGTTCATCTTTGCTTTTAGTAACGTTGATATTTCAGGAAATAAATGGCCCAGATTGGACTATGAAGGCATTTTAAAATGCATAAATATTTTAAAGTATTACAAGGCACTTGACTTTAGAACAATTACTCTTGAATTCTATTAATTTTGCGGCATGCTTCAGATGTCAAAAAAAAAAAAAAAAAGAAGAAAGCTTACAGCAATGATAGTACTCTATTTTGGTGCAAACTATGCATAGCAAAGCAACTTTCCTGGAAATGCCCATCATATTGCCTCCCATTCTGACTCATCTAGAGGGATAGGGACTGGAGAAAACTATTGTGAAACCACCATGGAGAGTTATTAGGTTCATAGAATCATAGAATGTCCTGAGTTGGAAGGGACCCACAAAGATCGTTGAGTTCAACTCCTGTCCTTGCATATGACAACCCCAAAATTCACACCATGTGTCTAAGGGCCTTGTTCCATTGCTCTTGAACACTGTCAGGCTTGGGGCCATGACTGCCTCCCTGGGGACTCTGTTGCAGCACTCCACCACCTTCTGGGTGAAGAACCTTTTCCTAATGTCCAACCTCCCCTGGCACATCTTCCTGCCATTCCCTCAAGTTCTGTCACTGGTCATCAGAGAGAAGAGATCGGTGCCTGCCCCTCCTTCTCTCCTTGTGAGGAAGCTGTAGCCGCCATGAGGTCTCCCCTCAGTCTACTCCAGGCTGGATAAACCAAGTGACTTTAGCCACTTCTCATATGGCTTCACCTCCAAACCCTTCACCAGCTTTGTGGCCCTCTTCTGGACAGTTCTTCTAGGTTAAGCACGATCTTAATAAAATGTTTCTATCTTTTTATGACTCACTTTCATTATTGCAAATCTATGTTTTTAAGTGGATATATTATTTTGTCCTTAAATCTTACCTGGTAATAAAGAAGATTTCTGAATAACAGGGCACACATTCATACACTGCAATCATTTAAGGTTGCTTTACCATTATTTATGCTTGGGCTGGCAAACCCTTGTTTCATCTACTGTCCAGTGTGTGGTACTGTAAAGTCACAGGGAAGTCCACCTTTGTGCTACAAGGAGCAGGGCCTAGGAAGGCAGTACAGGCTGTTGTGTTGTGACAAGGCAAGAATTATCATGAATGTCTTTGCAAAGAAAAAAAAAAAAAAGAGTAATAGAAGAGAAATCAAGAGAAAATAATCAAGTGAAAACATGGCTCTGATTTAAGATCGGTAGAAATGCAGTGAACCCAAACACCCATTCACAGAAGTACATGGCATGTCTTTTCTATTACTTTTTTTTTTCCCCCAGCACTACTCTTAAAGAAAGCAAGAGCCTGAACACAGAGTCCAGAGGACAGTAATGAGAGTAATCAGTGTTCTGACAAATATGACCTATGAAAAAAGATTAAGTGAATTTGGGTTAATTAGCCTACAGAAAAGAAGGCTGAAGGGGGAAGGTGGTAACAGTCTTCCAGTATATAAAAGACTGCTGCAAGGAAAAAGACAATAAACTGTTCTTCTCATCCATGGTGGATAGGACAAGAAATAATGGGCTTAAATTGCAGCAAGGAAGATTCAGGCTAGAAATAAAATGGCTATGGTAGAGAAGGACAAAAACGTATTGCCTGAGGAGAGTGTGGAGACTCCATCACTGGAAAGCTTTTTAAGAGCAGATTAGGTGGCTATTTGCCAGGTGTGGTTTAGTTCTAGTTCATCTTACCTCATAGCAAGGGATGAGCTATACGTTTTCCTGAGGTTTCTCCATGCCTTTCTTCTTTGTGGTTCCAAATGTGCCTGGGATTCAATCAGCTCCATACGTGGGTTGGAGCAGTGGTGTCAAAGGCAAGAAGCATGATCCAGTCACACAAAGCATGATAAGAAGATTAATTCAGCACTTCCTTGGGCTGTGCTAAGTAATGCTCTCAGATGCCTGTTGAATATACGCTTGGGTGGGTTCTTTTCCAGTTATGGTGGGAGCTAGGTGTTAGGGAGAGGGCTGAAAGCAAGGAAAGTTGAAACAAGAGATGTCCTCTGTGACAAGAAATTTCCTGTTACATTTATTTTTCAGGAATAGATGGAGATGGTTCAAGATAGTTTGGTCAAACTAAAGTGTTAAAATCATGCTCAGGTTTCAAAGTGGTTTTCAGATTTGTTCTTTAAAAACTTCTTTGTTCTGATCTCTGTTACTGTTATAGCAATTCCTGGAGGTCCTTTTCCTCATCCTGGTTTCTGCTGTTCCTGATCCTTCTCCTTTTAGCCCTAGAGGAATTAACCAACCAGTTCATCTGAAAGACACATAATTCCTCCTCCTCTTTCACCCACTTCTGTCCTTTCAACCTGCCACACACAGAGACCACACTATTCTTAACATTGTCAAATCCTGACAAAACCAAAGAGAATAGATACTCTTTGGTTGCTGTGCATCCATGCCCCAGTCATTGCTTTTCCCCTCAGAGGAGGTGGACTGGGCACCTCTGACTATTTCTTTGAGCATATGGTGACACCATCTCTGTCTTTGTCATTTCATCATATTCAGAAATGTTCACTTTCTGCTCCTTCCCAATCCCCAAGGTCTCTCCCATGCTGTCCCAGATGTTATGCAAAATACAGTAGGCATTTATCACACCAGGCATGTTTAGATGATTTATAAGGCAGTACCACCTGCCCTTCAGTCTCAGAAACATGTGCTGCTGACATTCTACAAGGAAACGCTTGTTCCTCCAGTCTAAAGGCACGGTGACAGGCTTTGCAAACCAGGTGGGCTGGCTTTCCTGTACTCGAAAGAAGAATTATAAAGGGGGGAAGAAAGCAAGTAGTTTGCTGAAGTTTGTTACAGCAAACCAGCCCCTGTTCCCAATGTTTCCGAAATCGTAAGCCTTGATTTCCAGACCTTGTCACGCTGATCACACACGCTTTCCTGGCTGCTGCTGTGCCAGGTGAAGGGCCCAGTGACCCCAGCTTTCTGGCATGGCCCCCTGCCTGGGCTGCGTTTACTTTCATACCTGCCTCCTGTGGTGTTCTGCTGTTGTTGTTTTGTGGATTTATTTGTTTGTTTGTTTGTTTGTCAGGACTCCACAACTTGTTTTAGCCATCCAAACTAGGTTAGCAATGATGTGTTATTAAAGGTAAGCCAGCCCCTTCTGCCTGAAATGAGGAAGAGATTGGTTGCAGAAGTATCTCAGTCAGCAAATCTGACCACACAACAACATAATCTTGGCTGCAGCTGGAAGAAGATGTGGCATCTTGCTCTGATATTTGTGACTATGAATGTGTCACCAAACCCATTCAAAGAGACCTATAAGGCCTTATATTACTGCATGTAAGTCAAATAATGTTTTTGCCTGATGTGTGAGGGACAGGAAATAAGGATAGATAACTGTTAGGCTGTCTCTACACAGTCTGGGAACATCTTCTGTGCAAAGTTATTAACAGCCTAGGGGAGATATGTTGCAGTTCTTCCCATACAGAGCTCTGGAGAAAAATTTCCACTGCCCCCCTGAAGAGACAAGGCTGGTCATCCCTGACCTGTAGAGCTATCTTATTGCTGTAGTCACAATTATTTCAGGTGAGAAGCAGTGTTCTGCCAAGAAAAGCCAATCTCAGTTAGTGTCTAGCAGAAGGAAGTGGTAAGTCCTGCTTTTCACACACACTGCTGTGTTCTTGAAAACCTAAATCCAAATCTCACTTTGTGGTTTCTCGTACTTGCGTGCCATCACAGCCATACTTCGCCTCTTCTGATCACAGCATCTATATGTGTGGCCTGTATTGTATCAGACAATATTTTTACAATGGTGCTGGAAACATTGATGATGTCATAGAAGATGACAACTGGAAGTTTGTTAGTTCAATCCCTGCTCCAGCTCCACATTTCTTGTCTTATATGGTGTGAAACTCAGTATATATCAGACCAAGGAGTGTAAAGCAAAACAAAGTAGAATCTTGTACTGTGGTGTATTCCCTTAAAATGCTTGAAAGTTAATGGGAGTGAACATGGAGCCCCACATACAGTGAAGTCAGCTTCAACGAGCAGTGTGCATGCACTTCAGGTCAGGATACTTTAGTTAAAGCAAACAAATAGTAGATATGGCCTTAGAGTAGATTTCCTCTGAGCATTAGAACAAGCCCAAAAGCAGAGGAAAGTAAGTGTAGAAAATGGACAACTCTCCCAAAATCATTGCATTCCTTTGTCTTGGTGCTAGGCAGAGGAAACTGAAGGCTAGAAATAGGTGGAAAAATAACTTCTCCTGATAGGAGACAGTGAGCAGTTCAGAGGAGACAGCAGGTCATAATGACAACCCTTGCCAGTGTTTGCAGATAGTACCCTGGGTTTGGGGAGATGGGCAAAGATACAGACCCCACCCCGCAAGTGTGGGGCACAAGATACTCTGGGGCCTGGAGATCTATGAAGAAAGCCCTGCTAAAAGTTGGTTTCAGCAACGCCTTCGACCTCTGCTCTCTACCTCTTCTCTACAGATACTTATTTTCACATACTAGACAAGCAATTTTCATCCCATGCTCTGCATCCTTACTGAGTAAATGAATGTTCAAAGAATGTGCCTTCCACTGCCTGAGGCAGGTGAATACAGTGGACTTGATTCCCTTACGTGCCAAGCCCAGACCATTTGTTTTCACTGCATTCAGCAGTAGATGATGGTTTCCAACATACTGGAGTGGGCTGAAACCCACTCCAGAACCTGAGCTCACCAGCTCTGTGTAGCAAAATCTCCTTTATACACTGCAATGCTCTCTACTCTCAACTACTGTATCTTTTCCTGCATTCAGATAACATTATTCTGAGCTCTGCCATCATGACATTTTACAGCAAATACCCATCTGCAATATTTCCTTAATGATAAGAAATGCTAGATTTCAGTCCCTCAGTTTTCTGACAAGAATAATAATGCCTTTTCCTCTAGAGCGAAAGGCTGGAGGCATTGTATATTATTACCATAGCTCTGTGTTTCTGGATGAGGATGTTTGGTTAGAATCTCCAGCGATACAGATTTTCCAGGTATCCACTAGCTGTCATCAGAATTTATAAAACAAAACCCCACCTGACCCCTAGTGACAGGCTACTGAGACAGGAAACCTCTGTTAGTCCACAGAAACCAAGTAAATAGGGCTGGAAAAACCTCCAGAGTCCACTGCTGTACCAGAGAATGATTGTCTCCCAGACAGCTCTGCATGAGCGAAGCAACAGGCTTTCCTCAGGGAGACAGGTCAGCATCTCCATTATCGAGTGTGCCCATCAGAGGCTAAATCTCCACCCTTTTAATTTCACCCTATTCTTCATAGCTGTAAGACCTTATTCTTCCCAGGACAATTATTCTTCCATCAAATACTTGTAGCAGGTTAAGTATGCTCCTCTGGGTATAGCTAGGCAGCTATACATATTTAGCTCTCTTTCCCTCCCCGGGAATCAATTTCCCCAGCCCTTTAATAATGTTTACTGCTCTTCCCTGAATCTGTACAGTTGCTGGTGTTTTGCTTTGGTTCCCATTCATCTCTGGGCTTTTTGATGAGCTGTGAGGCTTCATCTTTGCCTTTTTCTCTATCAAGAGAAGCAGGTAGCAATCTGAGCTAATGGCCTCCTGTGACTATGACTCTCTGCTTCACTAAACTGCTGGGTGATCTTGGAGGTCAGTTGCTTGTTGCAGTCATTCTCACTGGGTGAACCAAGACAGCAACAGTTCCCTCTCTACAAAGTGCTTGGAGATCCACATGTGCAAACGTGACACAAACACTAAATGGCACAGCTGATATTGCTGCCTAGAGGAATGGCTGGCACTGGGAAAAGATGCCAGGTTCTTGGGCAGAGCCCTGCCCAACCTCCCTCACACACCCACACACCAGTACCGATGTATTTGTGTTCACCGATGTCTGTCTCTGCTGTGCAGCTCACGTCTGTGAGATGTGAAAGTCTCAAAGGGAAGAAGACAGCTTGAGCTCAAGCTGGGGGCAATTATGTTGCTTAACAATTTTACCTCCTTCTGATTCTGCCATGTCAGTGAAGGACCAAGACATTAACTATCAATAAATTAAGTCATTATATTGGGTTTTAATCTCTCTGTAATATTTCACTGTTGACTTTTCTAACAGAATCAAGACACTTCTTGGCAGATTTTCTTCTTACTCGCCCTAGTATCTGACCCCTGCAGGAGCAGGTTGGTTTCTCACAGGATCTTGGATGCCAGTAAAGAGCTCTGCTCACCTCTCTTCCCTGCCATCTGCCATCCTGGCATTTCTTGGCCTCAGAACAGCATATCAGATTTCATCTTGATCAAGTTGAAAATCATTAAGGTAAGAGCCTTGGTCTCCAGGCACTGTGACTTGGACTGAAGTGGATATCACAGTGGGCATGAGGCAGAAGATTCCTGCCAAAAAGCCTTCTGGTGCCAGTGCACAGTGCCTGGGTACCTCCCTCCAGCTATAGGAAAGTGACTCCAAGCCTGCTAACTACAGGCATCTCATCAAGACTGATGTGTGTCTCTGGCTGGAGAGGCATCATCAGCCAGTGGCAGAGACAGGGCAAATATGTGCCAATGAATGTGAGGCTGGAAAACTTGTCAGGCTGAATCCTACAAACATCTGTCTGCCAGGGGAGACGAATTGCAGGGAAAGGGGTTTGAGCCCTTTCAGTGTCAGGGGAAGGAGAGAAGTGTCTTCAGTGAGCTGTTCAGAGACTTGTTAAAGTCCATGTTGTCTGATACTTGGAGTAGGACTAAGGTGAAATTCTGGTCTTTTGTTTAGAACGTAGTCACTCTCCTGTGTAGTCACTCTCCCATGTAGTCACAGGTACTGTCCCGCTCTTGCAGCTGCTAAGACCCACAGGTTACTCAACTCCTATTTATTCCAAAGCTTCCCAGATGCCTGTGAGTATCCTAGGCTGCATGAGAATACAGCCTGATGGTTCAGGCAAAGAGCTGAGTACCACCTACTTGAACAGTGCTGCCACTGGAACAGGAGAGGGATCCTCACTTCTTGCCCTCTGTGGATGCTCACAGAGCATGGCCTGTGACTGGTGTCTGCTGTTCTCCACAGCAGGGTGGTAGCAGGTTGCTGAGAGGTGAAGTGGCTGCACAGTGCACATGCCTGAGACATGCCAGCAGCAGGACACATGGAATTATGGAGGGCAGCCACAAGGGCATGGGTGATTAAGAGCCAGGCTTGAGAGGAGAAGATACAGTTACAGGTAACATGAAGAAAGTAAGGCAGAAAAGTAGGGAAGTTTGGAACAGAGCTAAGGAGCAGGAAGGTCACTGTGGACTAGTTTGGCCATGGCACTCAGCAATAATATTTATGTACTGCTACAGCTTTTAGCCAGACAAAGAGTCTTGAAACCTCGTCCCAGCCCTCCAGCCAGGCCTTAGCTTCACATAGGTTTTGTCTGGAATTATGGTTAAGTAACATTGCAGAGTAGATTACTTCTAACTTGGCAGAGATGAAGGAGGTGGGTGCAAGAAGGAGAAAAAGCTGTTAAAGCATGAAGCAAAAAGTGAAGCACCCTGAGTGAACAGCAAAGAGGTTCAGTGTTTCTTCAGCTGTTGCCCAGGCCTGGAGAACCACTGAGGGAGTTTCAAGTCATGAAAATACACCACACTATATGCATTTATGGCTGCTCTTGGCACAAAGCTGTTTTGAGGAAGCAGCAGGGGGGAAAAAGAGAACAGGAACAAGGTGGCAATGAGAACAGCAGCTTGTTCTGGGAAAGGTGACCAGGTGAAGGGAGGCTGCATGAACACAGACAAACTTCAGATTTGAGTCAAAAGTGATGTGCAGTATCAGCAGATGCATTTAACACAAGAGCTGTTTGTACACGATCCTCACTGTGATGTGGCTGTCAGGATACTGTGCTTTGGAAAATGTGGCTGTTATATGGGATGCAGCATCTGGGAAGTGTGACCACCTTGTTTTTTAGAAATTTAAACTCTTCTCTGTTGAAGCAAACTACAGCTTGGAAGGCAGAGAGGAAGCAAGGGACAAGCATAGCAAAAGGCAGACACGGTGCTGCTCTGGGGCAAGGAGGGGTGACCTCAATGGCATGTGCACTAGGAACTGCTCTCAGCAGTTGCACCTCTGTGTTTTCTCCCTCCTGAATTTCTGAAAAAAGAATAAGGCACACATGTCCCCTTCCCCCACTGTGTGCTGCCCCCATTTCAACTGCATGAGCTCACACTCCTCTCCATCGTCTCCTCATGGCTCCTCGACTATGTGAGCATTTCATGTTTAGATGTGCAGTGTCATGGTACATCCAGACCAGTGGAACTGCTTAAATGACACAGAGATCTGTGAAAGTTGAAGTTGTAAACCAGCCCTTGTTCTGCCTTTTAGTACATAGATTATGGCCTATGTCTTCAGGATCATTTTGTTTGAGGGATGGTCTCTGTCCTTCAAGGTTACTATGTACAATGTTCATTTTTTCTCCAAAATTACTGACTTGAAATACGAAGCCATAATACTTCCATAGGCGAAGTCTAGGCAGAAGAGAGAGGCAAGTAGCACAGCATGTTAGCATGGATTACAGCCCAAAAAATACCAGTCACATAGTCTATCTGATCCCATCTGAGAGAAGAGAGACAGGGGAGACAAATGTTTGACAACAGATATTATCCGAAGTGGTGAGGTGGTGCTTGCAAAGGGACTTTTTCTGCAAAGGGGTCTCCAAACATTTTCTTCTGTTTAGCACAGGCCATGTCCCTTTGCCAGTGAGTACAGAAGCTGCTTAGCTAGAGATATGAGTGACTTAGGGAAAAATTATCACTTGTTTTCCTATTTAAGCAAAGATGCTTTCTCGTAATGATAACCAAAGCAGGAGGCAGCATCTCTTGGCAAACAAAGTGACATTAAAAGCATTTGCTGGAAATGCTTTCCACTTTGTTTCTGAAAAATGTTCAGAGTGTATTGATAGAGCAGCACAGGACTCAGTTGTGCAGCAAGGGCCCAGCTACGGTAATTTGAAGTTTGGGAGGGGAAGGAGCAGAGGGGTGGTGAAGACCCACTAGTGGGATCTAGGAGTTTCCTCCTCCGGGAAGTTTCTTATATTAAACCCACTAATCACTTGATGCCATCTGGCATAATCCAAAGACAGAAAATACACTCTTCCAAAGTATGTTTAGAAGCTAGTGGGATATGTCATCTCTGGCAGGAACGTGATTCGCCAGCATTGGAGAAGAAAAACACTGGGGAAATCATCCCTAGCATACAGATGAATATGGGAATAGAGGCCAGCAGTGTTCCTTTTAATAAATCACTGCTCTGTACCCATAGGATAAAGGCAGCAGCAAGGGCTGACACGAGCCATATCTATTCCTCAGTGAAAACGAATTGTGCAAAAAAGCTTAACCCCAGCCAGCAACTAAGCCCCATGCAGCCTCTCATTCAGCTCCTCCCTCCCACCTCCCCAGTGGCATGGGGAAGAGAATCAGGAGAGTAAAAGTGAGAAAACTCACTTGATGGGTTGAGATGGGTTGAGATAAACATAGTTTAATAAGTAAAACAAAAGTCATGCACACAAGCAAAGCAAAACAAGGGATTCATTCACTGCTTCCCATGGGTAGTCAGGTGTTCAGCCATCTCCAGGAAAGCCGGGCTCCTTCACATGTAGTGGTTACTTGGGAAGACAAACGCCACCACTCTGAATGTCACTCTTTCCTTCTTCCCCACAAATATATGCTGAGTATGATGTCATATAGTATCCAGTATCCTTTTGGCCACTTTGGGTCAGCTGTCCTGGGTGTGCCCCCTCACAGCTTCTTGTGCACCTGGCACAGCTTGAGAAGCTGAAAAGTCCTTGACTACTTAGTGATAACTAAAACATCAGTGTATTATCAACATTACTCTCATTCTAAATCCAAAACACAGCACTATACCAGCTACTAGGAAGAAAATTAACTCTATCTCAGCCAAAACCAGGACAAAGCACAAATTCTTCTCACCCTGCCTGGCTTTGGGGTCTGTGGTTCCTTCACAGTCAACCCATGGGTCTACTTTGGAAGCTGTGCCTGATGTCAGGGTATCATGTTGAGTACATGTGAGCTCCTGTGGTTCCACATGTGGTGGGATGCATGCCTCCAGAGTGCCTGAGGCTACATTCACGTATTGCAGCATGGAAGCTAGGCAGTGCTAATCTCAAGGCTGTCCTCTAAGGTATCAGTGGCTGAGAGTGCAGATAGAGACAGAATGCATATTGCTGGGCTGGAATAATTGACTCCAAGGCCTGAGTTTCTGTCTGAAGGCAGCGGACACTTTACAGGAGCTAGTCTGGGATAAGCTGAACTCCTACAGGATCTAAGGCTTATCTGTCATCCCATTGACCCCTCCTCAAAGTGCAAGTGTTCCTCCTCAGAAAAAACAAAAAAGAAGGGGCAGTAGACCTTAAGATACAAGCCCCAAACCCTATTGAAACAAAAGATATGTACAATCTTCTCTACGGCAAGAGGAAGAGAACAAACCAAAAGTGAATTCTGGTACTTCACATACTCCTTGGAAAGATGTCAGGTATGATGGTACTTAGGGTAACTGGAAAGACAGCATAAAGTATAAGAGTCAATGCAACTAACTTTGCCCACTAACAGTCACCACAACTTAGTTGCATCTGTGGAGTCTTACAGGGATTTATAATATCAGAAAAACTTCCTTGGCGTGCAAATACCCTACAGACTGTCAACACAATGAGGGAAGGGCTTGTCTTCTGTCACTGAAGGTTATGTGCAGGTGAGAGTTCGTGCTAATTACTTGCACAGCAAGGCCCTGACCAGCCTCATCTGGACCCTTCAGCCATACGCTCTCTGCCATTGGTCCAGGAACTGCTTTTAGGCTCTGACCCAGACTCTTAGTCCTGGTTTGAGCTATTTAGGAGGTAGTCTAATCTCTAGTTGCCTCAACTTGCTGACTGGACTTCCTACATGATCTCAGGACCTGGATCATTTTGTTGCTAATCCTCATTGGGCTGTCAACAGAACCTGCTCTTGCCCTGTTTGCATACTGTGTGGCTGTGTCCTGGTTTGAGAGGATGCTGTGGGGATCCTTAGCTCCTGGCTTATCTTCCCTCATGGAGCAGCTATGCTCATGATGTCAGGTGAGTGACCTCAACCTGGAGGAAAAAGCATGGAGAAAGTGGTGTGTTTTGTCGGCTTCCTTGGCAGCTGCTGACCCAAAATGTTGCCTGTGCATTATTGTTTCTGTAATGGAAATCAAAGGATTCGGAGTAAGTGATCACCAAAAGGAAATGACAGTTTTCAAGTTTTTCCTATATGGAAAATAAATTCCAAGCTCTCTTCTTTATTCACTTGTTCCTACTGTCTTTGGTGCTAATAGCTTAAACAAGTCTATCTTAGTAACAGCAGATAGAATTTGGCCTCTTAAAGAAGCTGACATGAAGCATATATGTGAGCTTTCAAATGTGCAAGAAATCTGTATCGTCTAACCTGCATTCCCTTCTAAGAGTGAAAAATAAGTACATTTTTACATGGCTGACAACCTGTGGAACTCACTGCCATGTGATAAATTTGGGGTCAAAATCTCTGCAGAATTCAGAAGGAGAAAGGATGTTGGAATAGTCAGTGAGAGCATACACAATTACACTGGACAGGTTAAAAATGCAGAAGGGATGCAAACCTTCATGCTTGAGGGTATCTGCTCACCAATAGCTGATGGCATTAAGGAGGAAGCTTCCCCTTTCGGCAGGTTGTTAATTATATAATTGCACAGGCTCTTCAGCAGCTTCTTGTGCTGATCATGGTGGGAGTCAGGATCCTGTACTGCATGGCCTGTGGACATGATCCAGTCTAGCAGTTGTTTTGCTTATTTCCTTATTTTGTGAGACACCCAGAAACTAATGGTAGGGGATGCATTGAGAATATAGTAAGTAAGGTGATAGCAGTTTAGTGGGAGGTGAATTTATTTGTATAGTGATGTGATGACACATGTGTGAACTGTATGCTAACACAATACACGAAGTTGTGCAGTGAAGAATGAGTGACATGCACCTCTAGGCAGTGTCTTCCTTGCTATGGAGCTCTCACTGCTGCTGCTTGTTTTCCACCTCTAGTTTCAACACAACTCAGCAATTTGTAAAGTGCTGTAAAACCTGCCTCCAGGTTCTGGTTCAAGTTGCAAACCTGCTCTTTTGCTGGCTTTTCAGGGTTGCTGTCAGAGACGGGAGTGGGGTCTTCTGCCTGTGTCTGTGAAGGTAGATAGGTGCTGTATGGGATTAGAGACGATAAACAGATGTGAGAACTTAAGGAACAAGTATTCAAGCAGTGTCAGAGCCAGGACAAGAAACAGAGTTCTTGATCCCCTTGCATGTGCCCCAGCTGCTTGCCAAGGCTGCTGGACTTGTATGAGGCCTTTGTACTAGAGACCTAGAGGAGTGTAAATGAAAGGAGCAGGAGGGTTATTTCTGTGGAGACAAACAACAAATTTCCTCACATCTTTCCTTTCTAGGTTAAAGGAATGGTAGAGGAATATGTGTTTGGGGGCTTTCTAGAATTTTCCTTGAGATGGTAGCAAATCCTAAAAGGAATATTGTTTTAACTTTTCAACAGGCTGTCCTTATAATGCCCCGTCCTGCCTATATTTGTATTGTACTCACATTTCCCAGCCATGTCTCAAATGGGATACAAAGAAGCAAAGTAGAACTTGCCCTGAAAGTGTCACCCCTAATTAATATCCTCCAAGGCAGCTCCCTAATTAGTATGCAGATCTGGTTTCAGTGCAGCTTGTTAATGGGCTCACTCCTCAGAGAATGGTAATTAGGTATGACACTGATATACTGTGGTGTTACAGGAACCTGCCACAAGGCTAGATCCGCTGGATAGGTAAATGGCAGCCACCATACCAAGAGAACAGGTCCTGGTTTGGCAAATCAATTTTTGGCTGAGAACGGAGAGCAACAAGAAGAAGCAATCTGACGTGGTGGAAGAAGGAAGCCTAAGGTGTGATCAAAGACCTGGTTGGCAAAAAAAAAAAATAAAGAACCTCACTAGCTCGTGTCCTGTAGTCTCCCCCCCTATGTCTATTAATGCCAATCATCCATGTGCAGCAGCACCTCTTTGTCACAGAAGTGTTCTGAGATTGGTCTGCCCAGCTCAGAAAAATCATACCAGTTCTGGTCTTTAGTAGTCCTATATTCTCCTGTTTCTTGTTTTTTCATGGCCAAAAAGTGTGTAAGTTTATTTGATAGTTTTGTGACAGTGGCAGTAAGGGACAGAAGCGTTCTGTAGAAGGAAAATCTGATTTTTATGGAAACGTCCCTTTTAAAACCTTTAATGTCGCTCACCGGCCTCTTCCACTTAGACATAATTTGAAATGTTGGAGATACTAGGAAATCTTAGATGGGAAAAAGTCCAGCAAAAATCCCCCAAGGCTTCCAACAGTACTAGGCTCACGGAGCAAAAGGAGACGAACTGAAAAGAAAAAAAAAATAATAAAAAAAAAATTCGGAGAGGTCGGACCAAAATGCTGGGTTTCCAATATGCTGAGCCATCAAGTGTGTAATGAATCAGTGAGTCAGCATTGACTTGAACAAATCTTTTCATTTGGGCACCTCTTCAGATTCCTGGAGTTGTTTGTGTGTGCAGTTTCTGCACTGGTGGCACCAAGCAGGCTCCCAGACTTATGCTTGCAGCAGTCTGTGTTGACCATGACTTCAGACATATAGTATTTTGTCCTCCGTGATTACTATGATCCTCTGAGTGTATAGGCATCCTTGCCTTCTCTATGTGCTCTTATAACCCTCTTTTCTCTGCTACAAAGAGACAGACAAACAGTTCAGCAGACGGAAGGCTGCCCCTCTTTCATATAGTCAGGACTGCCATCTTTGGCCCAAAGAAATCACTAGTGCAAGCTGTCAGTCACTTCCCACAGACAAGCCTTGCAGTTTGTCGGATGCAGTTTTCCTGCAACGCTCTATACTTG
This sequence comes from Pampusana beccarii, assembly GCA_013399365.1. Classification (NCBI taxonomy): domain Eukaryota; kingdom Metazoa; phylum Chordata; class Aves; order Columbiformes; family Columbidae; genus Pampusana; species Pampusana beccarii. Next base: position 458,589 of record VWYH01004974.1, read on the forward strand.
TGCATGAAGTGATGGTGATTCACCATGGCAGTTGATGACAATATGGCTCTTATCAAAGGAACATGAAGGAGGGGGAGAGCCAGTGGGTAGCAGGAAGGCCAGAGACCTCCATTTGATACAAGGACCTGGGCTGGGCTTTGTTTTTGGTGTGTGTTTTGGTTTGGTTTGTTGTTTGTTTTGCTTTGTTTTTCATGTCCCCAGTACTGTTTTCCACATAGCCATGAACTGAACATGTTGTGTTGGTTTGGTTTGTTTTTTTCCCCGCATTAGCCAAACCTTTCTAAGCAGCAAATGAGAGGAGCCTCTGGAAGCTGAAATTCCTTCTAGGTAGAAATAATCCGTTGTTACAAGCCTCAGGCTTAATATTTGTTTAGCAGGATTTTAGAAAACAGTCAATGAAAGGTCTGAGCCCCGTAAAGTTAGGAAATGAAAAGGAGCTGCATTAAGGAGTGAGCTTTGCAAAGTATGTATTCCTTTTACAGCTGAGGTAAGTCAAAGGCAAACAAACAGTATGGAGTTGAGCAGATGAACCGTCTGTACCCCAAAGGTTATTCAGGATTTCTTAGCAATAGGAGTCATTACTTTAATTAAGGGTGCTTGGTTTGCTTGTATATTAATTCCTTTTGTCTCCTGAATGATACATGGTGAAACTGATGGCACTTTTTTTTTTCTGCTTTTCGAGTATCAAGGCTGAACTTTCCTAAAGGAAAGGAATCCTTGCTGAAGGATTCACCGTTGGACTAATTAAAAGGTCCCTTTCCACATTTAAGTCTTAGCAAAGGTTTCCTACTATTTTTGCTAAACAAGGCACTAAAGTAAAGTAAGTTTCTGAAGTGCTAGGATGTTCAACTCTACTGCAGCAAATGGGATAGATTTGTGTTCAGGTCCTAAACAAGTGACTTAGTTTTAACATCCCAAACTAATTATCATCCCTGATGCTTAGTGAAACATTGGGCAAGACCAAAGCAGTGGAGCAGTGGCTCTGTGTAATCTGAAACCTATTCTTGTCAATATGCCTTGGAGCAAATGAGGGCAGAGCAGTTAAGACTCCAGTCCCTCACCGGCATCTCTGAAACAAATAACATTAAGATAGATGCTTGGTTTAAGTACATAGCATTTGCTATTCTGAGGAATGGACAGTCACCACAACACTTTTCAAGCAGGGTGCTTCATAGCCATGAGGACCTGTGATTTTGCTCAACCTGGATGGGACATGACCGGTGTGTGTCCCCTCATGTCCTCTGACTGTGTCCTTGAACTGTGCCAACTCTAAAATCTTTTCCCATGTCTCTTGTACAGATCATTGGCGGAATTAAAAATGCTAGCCTGACCTTTTGTCCCCTTAACACCTTGTCCCAAGACAATTTGGTGGAAGAGACATTTCTGTTGCCCTCAGATATTTCATAACTTTAAATATTTTATAACAAATTAAATGTTAATTGCGTGCTGTCCAGGGGAGAAAATCATTGTAGTATTCAATTAACATTTAATATATTAGCCATCAAATATTTAAATACCTCCTATCCAATGGATGTATTTCTTCGGCATTATCTGTGTGGATCCCTGACTTAGCTTTCCACAGAACTTTTCATGAAGATGCTACAGCAGAATAAAAGGGTAGAAAAAAAAATAATCACACTTCGGCTCATGTTTTCTTGCTTTTGAAGTTTCACAGCACAATACAGAAGTTCTGGATACTAGCATAGGGGATAAATCAACGATCTGATAGCCCCTGCAGTATTCCTTTGCTGTTCTGCTAGCTCACCCTGACTACAAGTCATGACATCTTCGAGAAGGTACCTAGAGATCTCATAATTATACAGTTGACTTCTTGAGTCACTTCAGTGCCTCTTTATTGTGCTGTGCATCAAAATCAACTTCTGTTCCCAGGGTCCTGTATCTCATGGCTCCTGCTTATGTTTCTGATTTGGTTTGCTTTCACAGCTTCTCCCCTTGATCTGTCCTCAATCATCACTTCTTTAAACTTCTTCCTTTGCTGACAGATTTGTCTTCTTTCCTGTCACTCTCACGTGTGTTTGATACTTTCCTATAAGGTCTGTTCATCAAGCTGCTATTTTATTCTAAAACTAGCAGACCTTCTCCCCATCCCCTAAAAAGAAATGGAAAAGTTCACTTGTTACAATAACAAAGCAGATGTGTCTGTGTGGAAGAGATGACAAAATTACAGTTTATAAAGTTACACATAATGTATGCTGCATGTTAACTAATGACAGGGTGAGGTCAATTCTATGGAGCAATGTGTAAGCATTAGTAAGCAAGATGTATATTAATCCTGTGAAGCCAGGCATCACAAAATAGAGACTGTGGGGCAGGCATTGATCACTCTAGTGCTGGACTGATTTGGTAAAAGACTTTGGGGTTCTGGTGTTAATGGGCTGAACACAAGTACTTGTCTCCTACTCTGGTGTCCCTGAACAATTTCCTGAAAGTAGGTTTGCCCCGTGTCTTTTGTTTTGAGAGGTATTTAATCTCAGTGCACAGATAGCCGTGCTTGCAAATGTTAACAATAAGCCAATTGTGTGGTCCTCAGCAAGATCCTGGATATATTTCCCACATTATCTGGAGAAATCTACTTCTTGTCAGGTTTTGAGCCTCTCACTCTGTTCCAAGGTGTGATAATTGCATATGTTGCCTGGCTGGCCTGGCAGAACTGACTGTGGTATATTGCTGCTTGCTGCAGGGCTCTCAAAATGGATATGGTAGATGTATATTAGTGTGCTCATTCCACATCTTGTTTCAGTTTTGGGGTCCACATATCAAAAGCTGAAAATGGCAGGGTGAGCTGCAAGAAGGATTCGGGGTTGGGAATTTTCTCGTCTGCAGAGAAGGCATTGACATTTCTATCTCTTTAGCTTATCAAAGTGAAGGGTCTTATCATGGAATAAAGCCAACAGGAAAATAATCTGTCTGATCTAAGACAGTTCTTCAATCTTATACTCAAAGACATGAGAAGATCTGAGAACTGGAGATGGAAGCTAGACAAACTGGGAGTAGAAATAAGACACAGCAGAGTAATGAATGGTTGGAAGAGCTCTGTCCTAAGTAGGGGAATTCACCAGCACTCAAGTCTGCAGTCCAGCCCTGGCGTACTTCTACATGGGCTACATGGTGTGATTCAGAAGTTAGAGGTGTGATGTGGGAAATATTGGCACAGGCTACACCCTGTGCTCTGAAGGGCATCAGGGTAGCCCTGGTTGCTCTTAATGTCTGTATTTGGATAAAAAATGACGACAGTCATAGTTCTGTGGCTTGCCTCTTCTGCTCCTGTCATGGTATGTTATCTTCAGGGCACAGAAGGGAGTTTTGAGGCTGTGAACCTTGGCATTTCTGAGATACTCTAATACTCTGCATATTTGCCACCAGCATTTGCCAGCTTTCTTGCTGGTCAGGTGTGCCAAGTTGCTATAGCCAAATGGCACCTAATTTAGGTTGTATCCACATGGTCATGTCTTCAGGCAGTTATGCTTGAGCTCTGACATCCAGAACTATAAACTGTGGCCAGATGGTGGCATTCATGCGATGGGGCAGAGTATTATCTGTGCTTATCTTGGCCCTGTCATGACTGAGGTTGACTCTCCTGAATTTTTACTGCAGTGCCTACCTTCCCTTCCAGCAGAAAGAGTGGTGCTGAAGAGGCAGGGGAGAATGTTGTGGGCTCTGGTCTCATTCCAAGAGCCAGGACTGTAAAACACTGTTGTGTAAACACAGCTAATCTGAGGTTAACTCCCTTTGCTCCTCCTTCTCTTACCTCTACAATGAATTGCCCACATATCTTCCTGATGGCCTCTTTAAAGTAGAACGGATCAATTATACAGAAATATATATGTAGTACTCTAAAATAACAAGCCCTTAGAAACACCAGACTGAGTCTGTGATGCTGTTTGCAGAGAATGGAGCTAATTGGTGTGAAACTGCTATTTACAAACAGTTTACCTCCTTGCCTGTAAGTTTCTGGATGGGAAGGAATAGGGATGTCTGGAAGGAGGCGGGGTGGTCTTTGCAAAAAGTGCTGTTTCTGTGAGAAACAGAATGTCAGTGGCTATTTCTCTGGCTTCTGTGCAGTCAGGGATGGACTACGGACTCAAGTCCTAACACTTTTCCATATCTGTGCAGTACTGATGTAGAACTCTATTTCCTTGAGGACACATACTTTGGTACCCATGTATCTGGAAAAGCCTTAAGGTGGCTTTTAGGAACTCAAGAGTTTCTTAAAGATTTGAATAAATATAACATTAGTGATTCATGTCTCCCTTCTTTGGGGCCTGCTTGGGATTGCCTCTGTCTCATTTCTTCTAGGGTGAAGCAGGAGAAGAGGTAGGTGGGAGATCATGGTGTGTACTCAGTACTCTTTCCCACCAGGAATCGGGGAACAAGATTTGAGATTTAGTAGATATCTACAGAACTGAGGAGTCTGAAGCATTACTGGGAAGCTTGGTTGTTTGGAGAAGGTGCATATGCATGTGGGGTACACTTACAAGGAGCGCTGGCTGCCAGCTTTCCAGATCTTATCACTAAAGCTGGAGAAAACATTTGATGTTGTTTTGAGGTAGAGGTCCATGGGACAGGACCAGCTAGCCTAAGGAGCAGGCATGAGAACTGTTGTAATGAGTAATGAGTGAGTATTACTTCTGTATGTGTTTGTGGAAACGATGCAAGTTGTTTCATGGTAAAAGAGCAGCTGGTCTCTGGTACTTCTAGAAGCCACTTCCGCAACTTGGCATCATTGAGGGCAAGTGCATTTTGTCCCTGGTTTAACCCTCAGCTGTTCCTTCTCACATTGTGGAAAGCAGGTTGGGAGAACCTCTAGACTGCTCTTAGTGGGGGAAAATTCCAGTTCCTATTGGTGTACCTTCTTGCCTCATGAATAAAGATCCAAGATCTCTTTTAATGTTCACAACCTTGACAGAACAGTCTTGCTGTAAAACTTCATCTGCTTTGCTGATATTTGAGGGATACGAGAAGGACTTCCTGAGTAGACCCATAGATCTATGCAGTGGGGAGGAAAAAAGTTGCCTAATCCTCCAAAGTGGACTATGGCTGTATCTATAAGACAGACTAAATAGCACATCCTTGTCTCTCGTATGGATGTTAGCAGGACAGGTAGAACTGCAGGTAGGGTGCAGGGCAGGACAGTGAAGCTGCTGTCCCCAGTATGGGCAGCTTTGGGATGTATTTGCTTCCCCAGCCTCATCTGTGATCCTCTGAGGCTGCTTTTGTCTTAATTTCTGTCCTCATAGTTTTTCAGGCTGGCTGTCTACTTGATCACCCCTTTGTTGTCTCTTGCCTTTGTGGTGATGGTTTGACCCCTTTGAGTGCCTTCACTCTTGAGGAAGGAGCCTGGGGTACTTTCCTCATGCATACCACTGCTCCCTTTGCTGGAGCTATGTTCATCTAAGACAGGCACTGGTTTGGATCCTGTACTGTTTTTCATTCTGCACCCTACCCTGCTTCCCAGCTCATCCTCTCAGCCTCATGCAACCTCTTCCTTAAAAATCTCACAAAATTAGCACTACTTTCCCTTCTGATGCTGTTGGGAAAACCCACTATTACTTCTGCCAGAACTGCAGAAGGGGCCTGCCTATTTTCATCCCTCAGCCTAGTTTCACAGCTGCACCCATATTCTAAGCCTAACCATATGCTCTGAGCTGTGTGGACACTTTGTCCCATCTTTTTGTCTTTTAGACTGTCTTCTCCAGAGAAGAACCATGCCTTTCCACTCTGTGCAGCATCTGGCAAACGGAAGGCACCTGGCATTACTGTCAGTACTTACCAGAAATTAAGTAGGTATCTCTGTATTATCACTAGAGAGATTAGATATTTGATACAAAAACAAGTGAAGATTCTACTTGGCAAAACCAAAAGTTAATGCATCTGGTAGTGATGGGAATGTGGAGAAATATAGCCCTCTATGAATGTTTGAAGTGTGTAAACATCGAGTGGAGAAGGAATTAGTTAATGTGTGCTGGGCAGAGCTAGCAGTGATGGGAAGAAATAAGAATGAGAAAACCCTTATTGTGAAGTTCATTGAGCTATTAAATAGTTTCCAAAAGGAAAGGCTAGAAATTACTTTGCCTGAGATGCAATAAAAATACTATAACACACTGAAATTCTGGGAACACTCAAGTCAGTCAGAAAATTTGCTCTGACACCACTGAAGCCAAGATTCCCTCCCCAGATAAACATGAAAGTGAATTGGCAGAAAAATTGACCTGTGATTGAGTGTTGGCTGTTTTCAAAGCTGTTTTGATAGTTTCCCACCAATCCAATCTATAAAGGTGGCTTATGAGAAAATATAAACATAAAATACCAAGTATGGCATTGTATATAAATAAGACCAGGTTTTTTTACAGATTCAAGGCACTGTTATTCTACATAATCACAGCATGCAAACATCTGCAGAGTATGCAAATAATATATGGAGGTATTTAGTATCAGCACCATATAGATTCTTAGGGAGTTGGTAGGGAACAGTGGTTTTCAATCTCTTTTAGTTTGCAAATCCCTACAAAATTTCCTGAGACTGATGTCCACTGTATAGTGAATTACCATAACCATCTTTCTTTTATTTTTATGGAAACTGTAAATATAACTCACGGATCTCTAAGAGAACAGAATCAGAATGTGAAAGTTCTGCCAGGAAGATGTCTGGGTTGTATTCAGATGTGATAGATGTTTGTAAGGTGGTTATAGTTAGCTATATTTTGATACAATTACTATCTTGTGGGCTTTTGAATGCAGCTTTTCCTTGTTGGAAAGCCTTGGTTTGTATAAAGAGCTCAGTGCATACTGAATGCCACCTGCATGTACTTCCATTTCTTTAAACCTGTCAGGCCAAATGTCAACCTAGAATTTACCTGCAACTAAAGAGTTAAGTAAAGCAGCAGTCAGTCTTGCATGAAGGTTGCTGATCTCAGCTGCTCATCACCAGAAGTTACCACCCCTGTTGGCATAGCTACTCCTCCTGAGAAAACCGGTAGGTGGTCTAAATAGCGAGGGAGTGATTATTCCAGTGTCTATGTTGGGAGGTCGGAGATGACAATAAACTGTGGCAGTGGATGAGTTGTTGGTCTTGCTAACCTTTTACTCCCCAGCTGCAGCCCACGTAAGATGTGTGGGCACAATCCCAGTTGAAGAAAGTCTTTCTGCCTGCTTACTAAGTCTTCGGCATGTGGTGATCTTGAATGAGTCCTTTCTTCCCATGTGAAATTAGGACTAATAGGTAGGAAGTAGCAATTGAAAGCTCCTGACCTGAAGAGATCAGAGCAGTATGGTCTGCAGCTTTTGAGGGCCATCATGACAGCTGGCAACAGAAATGGAAATTTTGTCCTGAAGGCAGTTTTGACATTTCAAAATTTTATGTTGTCAAACTGGGATGAAAGCCCCAGTTGGTTTGCTTGTTTAATTTGTGAAATACACATCAAGTATTTTTAGTTTAATTGCAACATAAATATTTTAAAGATATCTGAAATACTTTGTGAAATATGTATTTGCACTCAAAGGTGTTTTCATAACATTGAGTGGTTCTTTTTATACAGCCAATATATTCATGCAGACACTACACAGCTCGGTTGTCAGATCACTATTTTCTGACAGAAAACTACTGTTCTTAAAGATTTTGGCTAAGGAATATGAAGCTCCTGCTCTCCTGAGAACAGGAATATACTGAACATGGTTCCAAAAGGAGAAGATTTAGAATGCTGACATCATACTTACCAGCTCAAAATGAGCATATTTTGATTCTTCTTTTTAATGCTACACCTATTCTTTTTCATGTTATTCTGCTGCCTCAAAGTGTGGGTCCCTATAATTTAATGGAAAAAGTCCTAAGAAAGGCTAAAAGCCGAATATTGAAAAACAAACAAATAAAAAAAACCAACCAAAAACCTGACACAAACAACCCAACACAAAAAAAAAACCCAAACAAAAATAAACCCCAAAGATTGGAAATGGGATGCAAATTTTTACATTGGTAATGCATCTGCTATGGCAGTTTACTGAGGAAACTGGTTGTAATTCATCTTCATCTGGAGTCTTTCTATTGAGCCTTGGGTATCTTTCCAAGAGATTTTTAGCTTGTCCTCATGTATTGAACTTGATGGTATTTGCTTTCACACAGCGGTAGAGGAAAATAAAGTCCCCTCCCAGTAGATGTTACTGTCTGAAATTCAAATGTGTGTAACGTAGATAACCCATACTAACACTTAGTGGCCCAGTCTCTAATAGCACCATGGTATGAAGCAGGATGTCAATGATTAAGTCCTCTAACCCATCATGATGGAGGCATGGGGTAGAGGCGAGGGTTACCAGAAAGTTTTTATGGTTAAAATGTCTTACTGCTGTGGAACTGAAATCTGAAGTTTGGCTGTTTTCTGTGCTGACCACAAAACAAGTTGGAGGGTGGCAAGGGGTTTTCTGGGCTGGCTGCCTAGGCTTCTTTACAGCTGGAAAACCTGCATGGAGATCTTCTCTTGCAGTAGGAATGATGGCAACTCAGCTACTTGAACTGTTTGATTTCTTAATCACTACAGCTGAAGATCACATAAGACTTTGAATTTTGCCAGTGTAACAGAATATATATTCTCTCTCTACTCTGAAGAAGGTCAGATAGCTACTTGGCCTTCTCTCCTTGGCATGACCTTCAAACTAAAACTATATTACAAATTTCCACTGTTATATCTTTCCAACAATTCAAAATTACGTTACTCTCACAAATTAACTGAGTCTCTGCCCCTGTCCTTGCCCTCGGCTCCAGATGGATTTTATCATTTAATGAAGACTGATTCATTTTTTTCCCTAAGTTTTATCATTTATTATTAATTTTAAACTTTTTTGGGTTCAGAGAGATTGTCAGGTTGCATAGTAAGGCAATGCTGTATTTATAAACCTGCTAAAAATTTACAAACAGGAGATAATATATATGTCCCTGTGGTACTAAGTCATTACATCAGGGAATCAGGAGACAAAAATGGTGCTACTAAATCATTGTATTGTGGATTATGAAATGATAATATTAGCTTTTTAGCTGGGAATGGAAAAAACAGTTCCCTTTGCACTAATGATTACTGTTGTTTGCATTGTAGTTGAGCCCCAAACATGAGCTGGGCTCAGAGCCCCATTAGGTGAGGTGTTATGTAAACTGTGTGGAGGCAGAGGGAGAAGATTGCTGATGTGTTTTACTCCTAGGAAGTGCTGATGAATTGCAATCATGGAGACTAATTAAAGCATCTGGATGGATAGATAAAATGGACATAAAACAGATTTAATTGACGGAGAGCAGGGGAGGGTTTGACAGTTAATTAATGTTTTTAATCAGTGGTGGATTTACAAGAGGAAAGGGGAAGGAGGAGGCTGATGGAGTCTTAGCCCTCGCTGACAGTAATACCTTGTGTATGGCAGTGCTGGGGGTCACATGGAGCTAGAGACAGACACACATCCTTTCCTCTCCACTCTCATCATGGACGCATTTGGCCTCAGGGAAAAAAAAAAAAAAANGAACATGGTTCCAAAAGGAGAAGATTTAGAATGCTGACATCATACTTACCAGCTCAAAATGAGCATATTTTGATTCTTCTTTTTAATGCTACACCTATTCTTTTTCATGTTATTCTGCTGCCTCAAAGTGTGGGTCCCTATAATTTAATGGAAAAAGTCCTAAGAAAGGCTAAAAGCCGAATATTGAAAAACAAACAAACAAATAAAACCAACCAAAAACCTGACACAAACAACCCAACACAAAAAAAAAACCCAAACAAAAATAAAACCCAAAGATTGGAAACGAGAAGCAA